>CAJNSZ010000104.1:0-108128 GCA_905329745.1 Rotaria sp. Silwood2
GTATGAGTCAAAACTAATATCATATTGGTAATTGGCACTAGTCAGAGCCCTAGTTCATTAATATTTTGACTGAAACTATTTTTTTATCGAGTTATTGTCAGTATAAAATTCTGATTCCAACTCAAGACTTTTAAAATTCCTGCTATTCCTTTGAATCGATCGAAAAATAGCGAAACACTTTGTTTCAAAGTTCTCGACCCACCTCTTATAGAATTTATTATTTTCATGAAACTGAACTTCTATAGATAATTGTTAAAAGAGAAAGCATTTAGAAATAGATAAAATGATAAATATAATGAAGCTAATTTAACTCTTGTGAATAGCTCAAGGAGAAAAAATGCAAAAAAATCAGTACTTCATCCGTAATTCGCTATACTCTGAGAATTTGTTATGATACTATCGTTGAATAAATTTGTCTATTCTTCAATGATCTTAAATGCTTCTGATTACTGTTATAATTATTGAAACGATTGACATCAAGTTCTCATTCATTTTCTCAGAAATTTCAAACAATAGATAATTTCAATAGATATTAGACTAAGCAGTAATTAGTATTTTATTTCATAACAGTCAAACAAAATACAATCAAATAATAAAGATAATTTCCTAGGCTTCAAAGAATTCGAGTGGAAAGATGTACGAGTACAACACTTGTTTTATAAGAAATATATTCAAAAACATAATCACATAGTTACAATCACATTAGATAACAGATATACATCTAAAAATATAAATGCAAACAACAATTGTATACAAGACTATTATATGATGAACTAACTAAAATCTTTATCTAATAAAAGAACTGAAATTCTTACAAACAAGACTAACTAATAAACATATTTGCTTGCAAGTCTTTTGGTTCACAAGTGAGTCTCTTAACATGAATTTCACAATAAAAACAGTATGACGATATTCGAATAATAAATTGAATAAAATTCTTTCCTAAAAGTACGAGCCAAAATAATATACAAAAAAAATGGTGTTGCGAAACTATTTTGAAATAGAACACGATAAATGATAAAAATCGAGTATAAACTAGATGTTGGTTGGTAAATGTTGGAAAAAGATAAAAGTAGATTGACTACACATAGAGGAAAAGTAAGGAGTAATTGAACTCCTACTTGAACGAGAAACATTAGAATAAGTTCATTTTCAACTAGATGATAATGTGACAGTTTTAAAGTTATTGTATAATACCGTTATATGTTACATATCGTCATACAACCGAAGAGTAACATCAGTAGAGATGCCAGGCAAGAAAAGAGAATAAATTGAAAGATATGGTAGTCTTGAGCAAGAGCTGAATTACCTCGAATACGACAGCCAAGTGCATCACTGGTATTTAAATCCGTCATTACGAATAAATATGATGAACAAGAGTGAAAAAAATATAATAACAATAAAAATCAACCATTTAACCTTACAAACATTACCGAAATGACGTCCTTGCTCACTTATTGAACTGACAGACCATCTATCAATGAAAGCCAATACAATGAAAGATAATGATAATACTGATAGAAGAGTTCGAAAATAACTGAGCAGTTTACATGAGATTAACGAGTGAGTACTTAATCTTATTTCATATCCATCAGCTAACAGACTAGGAATGAGAATAGTTGTTGAATATATTAAATTATTCATTGAAAGTGCAATAAAGTAAAGAGAACATGTATGTTTTCGCATTTTACATTGACGAAGTACAACAATGTTCGATACATTGCCTATCAGACTGACAAAGATAATCATAGGAAGTGTAATTTTAGAAAGATAACTATGAATTTTCTCTAATAAATCAACCATGTTTTTTATGATGTAACGATAACACACGGTTCCATGAATGCTCCTGAGTATTTTTTGAATAACTTTTCATAGAAACAAGATAGAGACCTGCGGTTTTCATCGTTGGAAAGAGGAGATGAATATGCATTGAATCTTATATTATAGGTTTTCTTAATATTGATTTGTGAAGTATTTTTATTCAATTTTCTAACTGTCGGAAAAATGTCTTTTTTTTTATGAAAAAAAGAAAAAGCATGAAAGTAAGCTTTTGTCACAGATTTTGCTAGAAAATCGTATTAGAAGCCCGATTAGAATACATACGATTCATCTCAGCTTTCCACACTTTGTAGATCTTCGATTAGTAGTTTGAATTTATAATTGAGAATTGAAAGTTCATCGTGAACAACTTACCAGATAGATTCGTTCTTAAAAAAGTTAATTGAAAAGCTTTGCAAAAACAGATCAGAGAATCATGGAATACATGATTTGATATATCTTCATCTCCTCTTTCTAACGATGAAAACCACAGCTCTCAATCTTGTTTCTATGAAAAGTTATTCGAAAAATACCCACTCGTATTTTTTAAAATGAGTATTAATATAGCCAGCACATATGATAAAGAAACATATTTTATTGAAAGTTTATTATTATGATATTAGTTGAAGTATGATCAAATAGCATAGAAAAATAGAACATTTTTTTCTCTATCAGACTATATAGAGAGAAAGTTTCTTAGAGCTTTTTATAACTAATTTCCAAACCTACGCTAATACTTTTTGTATGCCCTAAATAGATTCATATATGATACACTATAGACCTAGCTTCGTCTACACTCAGATTCAAAATCTCTGATGCACATGTTTTCTGATATCTGAATATCCTTAGTTTTCTCATGACATGTCTCTTAAAAAATAAATGTTATTATTCATGATATATGAATTTTGTTCAGTAAAATTCTTACTTCAAAATGACGAAATAGTCTTTAACGATTAAATATTTGTATACTCAGTTATATATATATACATGATTAATCAGTCCAAGAAATCTTGTTAAATAGTTGAATTAAGGCTTATTTTTGATTTAAAGAACACAACAATCATTCTGAATCATATTAAAGTGGAATAGACAGACAACAGATAAGGAATAAATTTTGTTTCTACAATTTACTTTTATAACCTAGACGACATTGTACTCTCGACTACATACATTAGAAGCAGACAGTTAGATGAACATAAGTCAATTCCCATTTCTAAAACTAATCCTTCCATTTCAGCCAACATGAATATTTAAATAGATTTTCAAAGTAATAGCAAGGTTTTTTATTTAGTTGATATAACATACGATAATATTTAATTAGATCAACAATCATAATTCTAAGTAAATTTACTTCTCTCTTGCAAAGTAACTTATTTCTTACAGACATAACTCATACCTTATGTCTTTCAAAGATATAATAACTTTATTTTTTTTTTCTACAAAATATCAAAGAAGATGGTGCTTTTTATATTACAAATTTTATTGAAACAAAAAAAAAAACCCAAGAATAATCAACAGATTTCTGCATGAGCAAAATAGTCTTTTAAATTTGGAGAACAAAATTCTGGTTGATTGCATAAAAATAGATATTTGATTTTGGAACAATTCATTCGTGTTGTATCACTTGTAAAATTGTCTGTTACTCTTTGTAAAGTATTATAATCCACACGAAAACAAATATTATGTAATAAAGACAGTTTAGTATTATTCAAAAATTGTTCCACATAATTTTCATGAGTTTTAAGAAGATCAAGTTGCATAAGATAAGAATATTCAATGATTGACCATTGTTGATTGTCATTCTTTTGTGGTTCTCGATTATCTACATGTAATTCTTCGACACATGGAAATGATTTAGCAATTCGAAGAAAAAATTCATGTTCGAAAGGACGTTCATCAACTAATGAGAGTTTAAGAACAGATTTAAATAATCCACCACGAAAACTATTTGTTATATTATCATAATCTGTCCATATATATGGATATGAATAAATATGACAATGAAATTCATTTGCTTTTGGAAAACAATCAATTGATGAAATAATTTGATTTTTATTTGCAAAATTTTTAAATGTATGTTGAATATGTTCATTTGATGGTAAATTAATTTGATTATTAATTTGAATAACTGAATGAATATTAAATTTAAATTTCTTTAATTTTGTCATATAATTCATAATATTCATTTTCAAATCATTACCATCTATAATTGGTGTATTATGATTGACAAAACATAAACTAAGTTCTTCTAAGTTTAACATTCGATGTAAAAGTGGAATAAGAAAATTATTGTAAGCCAATAACACCGATTTCAGAATTAATGTAAAGCATTGTAAATTGGGAAGTTTTTTCTATAAAACAAAAAAAAACGCCAATTAATCAATGTAAATATTATTCATTCACTCAAATGAAAAAAGATTTTAATATGGCTAACTTACTTCATTATTGATCAATGGTAACACAGGACCATCAGACGAACAAATGGTAACATAGAATGTATTAAGTCGATTGAATCGACCATCAAGTAAATAGAGACAATCTTCATAAGTCTCTACGACGACACGCAATTCTAATAGAGTTGATGAAAAAATTCTTGGAGGTGATGGACCAAATGTTAATCGATCATAATGAGAAGCTGAAGTTGGATTGAAATTTAAAGTTTTTAAATTCTCGAACCAAGTAAAGATTTGTCTATATATGAATATATTTATATCTTTAATTGAAGTCGACTCTTGACAACGTTTACTAATATGAACCACAAGTGATGAAATTTGATTTTTGAAATTTTGAATTAAATAACTTCCATCTAAATAAATATTAAAATATTTTTTTTAATTGACCTTATTTATAAATCAATTTCCCATAATTTTTATTTAAAATCTCTGATAGAATATATTGTATCGTCAACAATATGCTATTTTATATTGATCATTTATTTTATATTATAAACGTCTTTCTTGATGAATCAATGAGTATTAATTGAAGACTTTACAAAGTAATAATAAATGTATTCTCTTACAAATCATGTCTTTATTGTGAAATCTCTTCAATAACTCATTTTTAACAATAAATATTTTATCAAAAACTGTCTGTCATAAATCACATGTTGACTATATAACGATAAATGATTTTGATATTTTTATCCAATTAATCAATGATCGAGTCGAACAAAACAAATATCTTACCGGTAAATAGATCTCGAGCTGTTTCTGATGCAAGATTACATAAACCAAGGCCGTATAAATTCGGATAATTTGTTGAACGAAGAAAACGTTCCATAGACGATGATTCAACATTGATCCATCCGATTTTATGATGAATTTTAGGTAAAATTTTCGAACAAAATCGATCAAGTATTGGATCAGTAAAGTTAAGAAAACCATAAGGAGGTACTGTCAATGTTAAATATGCTGTAAAAAATGAATCTTGCACAATAGTATCAAGTCGTTTATTAACACCTATTAAAGAATAGAGTACATCACAACTATGCAGTTTTTTCAAAATCATCATAAAAATTTCATCAGGTAAATCATTTAATTGAATAAGTGAATCTTCCATCTTTATTTTGACGTATGTGATTTTTTTCCTTTTGTTATCTATATATATATATACTCATGTCTTTTATTTGACTAATGTCTTTATTATTTTATATTTAATTAAATTTTTTCTTTTCTTATGTTAAGAACGGGTGTCATCCATAAAAACAATGATATATTATTCTATAGTCTTAGTTGATAATGAACGAATGAATAATCTATTGATTGAATGATATTTTTTTTTTCTTCTCTCTCTGTTTTTATTCGACCTTGAATTTCATATTTGCTGATAAACAATCAATAAATGTTTTATGCTTTTTTCGAATATAAAATCCGAAACTGTTGTATGTTATATGTCAAGTAGATAGTTCAAAAGAAAAGCGTCAATCCTCAAACAACAGGATCTGTCAGCATTTAGAATATTTATTACAAAATTAAAGAACTTTGTATTATCTGATGACCCTCTCACTTGCTCTTACCAAAGAATAGAACATTTCTTCATGCATTCTTTCTCGTATAATGATAAAGAAAATTCATGATATTGTCGAATATCATAATTTAAATAACAAGAAATAAATTCCATTAAACTATAATTTTAATAGAAACAACCAAATATATTATTCATATTCAACATTGGATCATATTCACTAAGTACAATCACTTGGGAAAGTTCTAACGCAACTCGTCTTCCATCACCTAAAGCAAATATACAAACTCATACATAAAAAAATTCAATTCAATTGTTTGTTCTTACCGATATCATCCAATTGTTAATGTTTTACATAAGATTGATTTTTAATGGTAACGATATCAGATCTTTGTATTTATTTAAGTAATGTTTCAAGTATTCTAACTGAATCATATGATTGTACTCGAATTCGGTTTTGAATAAAATCGAAAATACTTTGTAATTCATGAGTTTTGACAAGATCAATGAGTAACAATCGAAGTTTATTCTTTTGTCCTCTTTTCTTATGTGATTGAACGGTTTTAGTAGCCGAAAGTGATGAAAAAAAAAATAATAAGATAAAGAATATATTTATTTTTATATATTGTAGATTACAGAAACAAAAAAAAAATTAATGAAAATATTTTAGATTGTTTTTCCAAACATCTTGTCTACATGCCATATCTGGTCGTTCAGTACGAAGATTACTATCATTCGTGGTGATTGATTTGTGTTCATCACTTGTAACACAACGTGTTGCATACCCAGGTCTATGGATACGGCTATTCGTATTTTCACCGTAATTTGCGTTATACGGCACCGTAAACGGACCATATTTTCTCGTAATCATGGGCACAGTAATACGGCACCGTATACGAGGCCGTATTTTCACAGTATACAGCCGTATACGGGGCGTAATCTCATTATGATAGGGCCGTATTTCTGTGCCCGATATTACGGCCGTATACGGTCCGTTTATGCGTCGTAAGGTAACCGTAAACGGTCGTTTACGGACCGTATCGTTTGACCTGGGTTCCGTCATTTTTGCTATCATTAGTATCTATACTGATGTATTGAAAAAATAAAACATATCGCTGATGTAATAATATCGATAGTGGAATAAGACTACTTACCAGCCGATATCGAGATATGTTTATTTTGTAATGTGAGTCTGCAAGTGATATTACTTCGTATTTATAGTTGTTGATAATTTTTCGTGTTTTCCAACATAGAATGTTTGTCTGAATCAATCAAGTGTGACTTTTTTATTTGACGGCTTCTTTTTTTTACATTAAAATATATCGTTCTATGTACAAGACGTGCTTGGCGTATGCTTCCTCCATGTTTTGCTTTGGGTTTTTTCCTGGTGAAAAAAAAGCAAACGATGGGCATCTTATCATTTTTATTATCGATTTCAGATGAGCAGGAGAGAGACTGTAAGCATATAAGGTGTTTCAAATGTATAAACTTTGAGTTCATATTGTATGATGCAAATATTTCTGACTTCACTTCGGAATAAATATAAAAACTACGAAAAGAATAAAGAAGAGTCATTGAAGCTTTTTAAATGAAATAACCAATGCACCAACACTTCGCGCAATATGTTAAACTATTACCAGGATGAAATTCTGGTATGGGTGTGATTGGCAGTTGAAGTGAAGTGAGGACACACGCACATCCACACCCCACACCCACCCTCCCTCTTATTTTTATATTTTTATTCAATGTTGACAGAACTTTTGGTCAGCTCTAAATACAAAGCTTCTATTTTTCAATGAATGGAAGTTTTTAAATTGAACATTTGGTAGAATTACTTTTAATTCTTCATCTGGAAAAGTATGCGATGAAATATAATTATGAATTTGAAATTTGAAAAAAAATAACAGTGGAGAAATAAAATCAATCGTGCTGATATTTAAAGATTCTATTTGTGAACCAATACATGAGAGAATATTTTACTAAAGACTTAAATTTGTTGTTCATAATTCTAAATAATGTCAATTTTGTAACAATAAAATTATTCAACCGTTGACTGAACAAAAAGAATGTTTACGATGCCAATGTGAGAAGGGAGAAGAAACACCGATGCCTACATCTGCATCCAAACCCACATTCTTAGTTTGCTCTTCAAGAATAGTTCAACGTAATTCAAATAGTTCAATGATAGAAAACTTTTCAAACTCGTTTACTCTCAAGTTCCATTTCACAGAAACTTGTTGCACCAGAATTTATTCAGTTAATATCTAGTACTGAGCGTGAGCTTACAATTTTAGTAGCAAAGTAGAATTTTAGTTAGACCAACTGAAAACAAGACTAAGAAGTTCTTTTGAAACAATTCTTCTTGAAAATATCATATCATTTCAATGTTATTACTTCATTCGCCTCGTTAAACGATTAACATATTACTATCAAGCCTGATATTGTTTAGTTTTATTAGTGTCATATTCTAATGCAAATCACATATTTCATTCTTACACAATTTTGTTGACACTAATGTTGGGATTTTTTGATGATATCAAATGTTTTATAGAACAAGCAGATGACAAAAAATCTTGAAAAAGAACGCTCCATTCTTCGGAGGAATAAACAGTTCCAGCTCCTATAAATTATCTTATCACATCATAAGCACAGGTACATAGTTTCAAGGTTTTTTTTACAATATTTCAAGCACTTATTCTATTCTCACCTGACGAGCATTGTTATCTAAGTGTTCTTGTCTAGAAAGCGACTTTCTCTCATGAGTACGATAAACAATGAAACCGTTGTTGACCATGAACCAACATCAAATCATAATGCTCAAGATGAAACAAATTTGACTGAACAAGCCAAGAGTGAATTTCGGTTTCTACAATGATATTTTTCGTAGTTGTGAGTCCTGTTGTCAATCGATACTTCATCATGAATCTATCACAGAATATGATCGACAGTTTGTTTTAGCCCATATCGACAGATCGCATCTATACTGTAAACAAATTCTGAACAATGTAGCTGAGAACAAATCGATTCTGATAGTCAAGGTCTACCGATCAAGGCGCCTTTAGTCATGCCTGGTCTACCTAGGACTATCACAATATGACTCTACAATTTACTAGCTTGTGATATACATTGTCGGACACCACTGTACACGGATATGTGTGGTGATATTGTTTCACCGATTGCTCGATCCGATTCGATTCAACAACAGCAACGAATAGATAAAATGCTATCATCTGTAAAAGCAATAAAACATTTTACTGGTTTTTGAAGTCGTGTAGCTGAAGCTCATCCATTTATTTCTATTGAAGAAGATTATTTCATTACCCGTCAAACCAGTTATTTGCTCTTCTTCACTTATTTTGGTCTTAATAACGAAATCCATTCAGACACTTGGCTGAAGAACGAGATGAGTAACGACGATGTCTATGATTATCATGAGATTTTCTTGTGCATGTTGAATTCCGTGGATATGCCACCATCACATTGGTTATTGAAATCTCCAACGCATTGTTTACATTTCGATATATTTCTTCGTCACTTTCCTAATACATGCTTTTTCATCACTCATCGACGTCGCGACGAAACTCTTCCTTCGTTATGTAGCTTATCATGTGTATTAGCTCGATCAGGATTTGAACAAATCGATGTAATCAGTCGAAGCCAAATTATGAAACGGTGTTGCCAAGTGCCCTGTCGGATTACCAATTGTATTATGAAGTTTCATGAAAGTCAAAAGCAAAAGGTTGATTCAACACGAAAAATTCTTTTCAATATGACGTATGATGATTTGATGAATGATCCTATTGATGTTGTTCATCGAATATACGATTATTTTAGTCTTGATTCGACGATGAAATTCGAAAAGGCAATACAAAAATAGCTTATGGAAAATTTTCAAGGAAAACAAGCCCGTCATTCATATTTCTTAGCAGATTTTGACTTAAAACGTGAAGAGATCGAAACACCATTATGCTGATTACACAAAACTCTTTTTGTCATTATGATTTGTACTTTTAGGCAATGAGATGTATGTGTGAATTGTTTTCAATTCGAGGAAAAAAGTGAAGACTTTCGTTATGTTTATCGGTCACTACAACTGGTCATTGAGTACTAGGTAATCTTTGAATTCAGCAGAAATATCTTTAGCAGGTTTCAATCGACGGTGATCGAGTACAATAATCTTCGTTTTCGTTTTTCTCTACTCTCACCGGGCAAAACGATCAAGTTCTATCTTATATTAAGTTTCGTTCCAATGAACACGATCATTGTCATTGAGCGTGCTCACGAATAATCGAGAATTGTAAATGGAGCAACTTTTACATAATGAGTATGCGTGTTGTGTAAGGATGAATCTAATCTTTACTTACGTCCACACCCACACCCTAGAAATACAGGAACGTAAGCCAATGAAAGATAAACTTCAACAAACATTTGTTCATCTTTTGAGAACATAGCAAAAAAAATAAAATGTGCATAAACGAAAGAGAGATAAGGGTTTTTATTAGTTCGAATTTTAGTTATGATTGTCGTTAGTTACTCGACCCGTTTGAACCATCGATGAGCTTTCACTGATCCGCACGTGATGTCCTTTATGAAACAAGAAACCAAGTTTTGATCGTTAAACAAAACATGAAATAACTTACAAGCTGTTGTTGACCTTGATCGTTTATAAAGCGAGTCGCTATCCATTCTTTTCCATGTTTGTCACGTGTCGAATGTTCCCATACACCATTTTTGAATCGAATGTTTGTCTAAAATATTAGATGAATCTATTATATCGGAAAACAGAACAGTCATATTGTGTAGAGAGATTGACCTTGACTTCACGCCCATCAGCCGTTTTATCATCGAACTCAACATCCGGTGTAAATTCGATCGTGCTCGTTTTGAGTGTGCTCTCCGATCGTAATGTCCACTTGCCACCGTTCTCACTGATAACAAGGCGGGGTTTGATACCTTTGGCCATCATACGAGCTGCCATTCCGATGCCGATTTCCTTCATAAATGCGTCCATATTTTCATCTTTGATCTAATGATAGAACTGAATGCAATGAAATAGAAAATCATCCACTTACATGATCCCAGGTACCTTTTAGGGCTTCGATACTGTTGCTACCAGCCATTACTTATACACTTGCTTAGGGTAGACAACTGTAGAAGGCGAACTGAAGCAAGGATCAAATAACTCTTCCAGATGAATAATTTATTTGAAGAAAAAAATACAACAAATGAGTAAAAAAAGAGATAACTTCAATTTCGTGTCAAGAATATCGATTAACCGACTAGTTCAACTACAAAACACCCCGCACTAACATCTACTATACGTATCTCAAACAATCACTGACACATTGAAGTTCACTTCAAAAAACAAAAACGAGACAGATCGATGTACTATTATGAATGTCCCAGGAATTTTCTCATTGTGAATGGATGTAAAATTCCAAAATTGGAAAAAAAAATCATTATTTTTGTTATTTGCTGTTTCACATCCTGTTAGATCGTGTCTATCGTGTTTTATGTTTGAATTTCGTAGAAACCGTGCTCAAAACCTTTTATTATTGTTCCATTTTCAAGAGTCTCTAGTTTCATCCCGTTTCGAATAATCAAGCTTCAATTTCAACTTATTACGATAGAATTGAAGAAAAAGTTACAAGAATTAGACGGTGAAACTAACTGATACCGAATATTGGGCTTCGGATCTAGACTTTTTTTAAAATTCAATATGTTAAACGTTTCTTTTGCTTAGGTATAGGACGACTACATAAATTTCGTCAAATAGATCAATATATTCAATAGCTATTGATATGATGGTACTAATTGAAAATAAAACGACTATACAGAAATATAAAATTCGAAAATGGGGCAAATAACTTTACGTAGATTATTTTCTCTAATCTCACGACGTTGATATGACTCATCTGTATACCAAATTATGTGGCTGAGTTTATCATAATCTTTTCTGAAATTTTTAACTTTCAACAAATAGATTTTTTCGATCGAAAAGAACTATCAATAAAATTTCATAGAATTCTTACTGTTCGCTGAGAAAATCAACTGGTACACGTGTCGTACTTTTATCGCTGTAATAAGAATTCTGCTATTTTATATACTGAGGGTTTATTTCAATTTCATTTTCTTGTGTAACTCGTATTGATTTATTAGAGCTGGCTGTTTGTGCATTTTCTTTTGTTTCTTCTTGACAACGCATCTAGTCACAAGTTCGTTGGCAATGTGTGAAACCAACACACGGATTTATTTAATTAATATAATGTAAATTTGTTTTTCTTTTTGTTTTTCTTTCGTTCGTTTCTCAATAAGCTTTAAATAAAACATTAAAAAAACTACTCGATTACCTATATCTGCGGGTTACACTCTAAAATCATCAAAATCGTCATGAAAAAACAACGTCATCTCAAAATGATGACTGATCATCATCTTGATACATTATTGGCTGGGCTACACCGTACAGACATTCAGGCTAACTATTACTAGTCGCCTCACCGATTATTATAAGTGCTGTGCTATCCAGAAAAAAAATCATTTTTTTGTGAAATCAGTTAAATGAATGTCATTTCCATTCGAAATGAAGATTGACTGTCGGTATCAATTCTAATCTAACAAAGAAACATCTTATGTCTTTTTTTTCTTATCTCATCCTTAATATTCGTCATGATGGTCTTTAAAAATGTACGTTTCCTTTTTCTATCAGTCCCTTCTGTGTTCGATTGATTTGTCTTGAGTATATGTATCGACAGATGCAATCGTTCATGTCGGTATATTATTTCTCGTATTATCTCAGTTGATTTCTCTTCTAAAAGAAGACAAATGGCTAGAAATGAATCTAAGTTCCCATCCTTTGTCTTCTCATGATCATTCATGTTGAGTTTCGATTTTAGTTTCAAAAAACCATTGAGAAATATCCACATCTACAAAACTATGCTGTTTCAAATAAGCCACTACATTCAATACATCATATAAACATATTAAGCTCGCAGGCCAATAGAAAAAAAACTCTTAAACAAACTTCTTATGCTTTGTATATTTTTACGGTACGCTTTTACAATGAAAACCAAAACAATAAAAAATGTTTTAATGAAACTAAATGAGGTATGATTGAATAAATTGTGCAAAAAACAGCCTAAACAAATACTTAGTCTTGTTGACGTTTCATCGTGTCACAAGCCGATTTTTTATCGATGATTTCATCTATCGACCAATTCCTATACTCTCCGTGCTCCTCCTCCTACACGTTACACGCAGTATTCTGTCTTTCTTTTCCTTCTTATTCTTTTGATTGCTTTTCTTTTTTTTTAATGTTCTTCATTTTCTCTCTCATTTGTGATTACGAGAAGAACCAAACTTTTTGCCTTAAACAAACAATATGCCGTGCATTTAAAAAGAAACCTGCATATTCTCCCTTTGGCTAATTTCTCGCCTTCAACTGAATTCAATGAGAAATGACATCACACAAGAGAAATTGTCATTTGTAGAGCTTGCATGACTATTTGGAATATATTCTTCTTGTGGGAGAACAGTTACATTAAAATACAATTCCCTGCAACTGTTTTTTATCTCTAGATTGAAAATATCAATCATTCGATTTAAATCGATTGGCATTGGCTCAACATGACGGAAAATTATTATGCAAACAGTGATGTTCCTAAAGCAGTATCCTCTAACGACCAGAACAGCAAACTTTTTGATACAATGGTCGCGATTTATAAGTCAAAACTACACCTTATTATGATTATCATAGAGTTAGTGATTGGTGGTGTGGAACTCGGCGAAGGTATCAGGCATAACGGTCAATGTCCCATTCAACCCATGATTGCAACGTTTTTGATCGTTCACGGAGCTGCATCACTTTTCTCAGCAATAATCATTATTCTGGCCATGATTGGTGCCCACTATGTCGATACGCGTAAAGAAAAATCGGGTGCTCGTCTAGCCTTTTTTATTCTTATTATTATCATATTTGTTCTCAATCTCTTCTTTTTTGCTTGGTTTGTGGCTGGAAATGTTTGGGTTTTTGGAGCCAGAGCTAACGGCGTGCAAGGCAGTGATTCTACGATTTCGACAACATATTGCATATGGGAACTGTATCGGCCTGCAATCGTTCTTATTATAGTAAGATATATTGTAGTTCCCATCGCCATTATCATCATCATTGTCGTTCGTTGTTGCAAGAAACCTAAACGGTAATCGTCAAGATTATCAATGAAATATTTATCTTCTCTCAATATGATTCGAACAAATGATATATTTATCTTTTTTTGGGCACTTATAAATTTATGTATCAGACAAATTTGAGATTTAATTAGACAAAATTGAACAGAGTTTGTAAAAGATTTAATAATGAAAAAAATCGAATAAGATGAAAATAAAAAACTGATATTTAAAGTTATATTCAACTCTAATTGAAATCTAATTAAATCTAGGTGATTGTAGAGTTCGCTAGTGTTCTCTGTTGAAATTAACTCTGTTTTGGCAAGATCTGACTTTAAAAAAAGAAAGAAATGATCTTTAAGTTTATGCTTCGTGAATAGTTATTTTTTATCAATGTGTATCAATCTTCGAATTTAACGTGTTTCATAAATGATATATAAACTATAAATATATGGTGGTATTAAGTTCTGCTGAGTTATTTTTCAATCCCAACAAATGAAGAATGTTTGAACTTATGTATTCCCTGTGATAGAATAATACTGTCTTCTCTTAGATTTAATACTCCAATATATTTAAGATGTTACTTCGCTTGTTCAAAAAGATACTTTCGAAAATCATTTTCCGCTATCAACGCAGAAGATGCCATTTGGCGCTATACATTCTAAAAAAAATAAGGGAAATTGAATGCTCTCTGTCTCCTAAAAAGCATGCACATGCCTGTTGTGTTTTCTTAATTCAAACTAAAATTAGAATTTATTTTTAAATTAAACAACACTGATTTTGTTCTTTTGCACCTGATTAAAAACTAATTGTACCTAAATTTAATTTTTTCTGTAACTCTACGTAATATGTATGTCATTATTTAAAGAAAATCAATTACCAAAAAGAGTGCTAAAACACAATGAAATTCATTTATCGTAACAAATTAATTACTTGATGATAAAATGGAGCAATTTCATCTTTATATATTTCTAATGATTGATGAACAACTATTTTGTTTTTGTATTTCATCTTATAGATGAAAATTAACTTGATTGTATCTGAGTGAAGATGTATTCTAATGACAAAATCTATATATAATACAATATAATCAATAATATATTAAATATATATTTATCGATAAATATTCAAATATTTGTTCTTGATATTCAAATTCGTATTTATCTGACAATGATGATTTGATGTTGTCTTTTGTTCGCGTTTTTATTTTAAATCTACTAAACGTATTTTAATAGGTGATGAAAGTAATTATGTTTTAGTTGATTTTAATAATTGTATTGATTCCAAAAAAGATTTATAAGAAAAACGAGTGTATCTAATCTTAACGAAACAATTTGCTGATAAAGGCATTACATTAATACTTTTGTTAAATTTATCAACATTATCTTTCTCAGCAAGTGATGAATGAAAATCATAAAGAGTAATTCTTGACGATAAGACGAATCAGTACTTGTCATTAGAGATGAACGAGTAAAAGGATTGATCGAGATTGAATGGTAGTTGCTTCAACAAATTTAACAAAATGAAATGTCAATGTTGGATTCGGTTTATTTTTGAACAAGATTTCCAATATTTACAAGAAAATATAAAGATTTCTTTTTGTTTTGAAAAGGTTAACCGACTGAAATGATAATTTTACTGCTAAAGTAAAGAAAGAATTTATTAATAGATGTTTTCCATCTTGATCAATTTTTTGTTCTTATAAAAAGATAATTGTTACGCTTATAACAGCAAGAAAAAGTAACAGTAAAAAAATACTAATATTTATTATAATACTTAGTGGAATCTTGATAGTTGTAATAAAAAAATTCCAATTTTTTGAAAAGTAAAATAAACAAACATCTTTTTCCGAGTTTCATCGATATTTGACCATGTTTGCATAGTATTTGATTGTCCTAAAATAATAACAAACAACAATTTTCTCTGTAAATTCTACAAAAACACGAACTCGAGAAGAACAAAAATAAAAGATTCTTGCTTAATATTTTTTTTTCTCTTGATTGTGCTTGACATTTTGTTGTGAATATTTTAAAACTTTTCTTATCTAACTGATAAGAAATAATCTGACATAATTCTTATTAATATATTACTTAATATCTCATACCAAAGTCTTTTCTTAACATTCATGCCGACACCAACACTCACATCCACTCGTTCATTTCAAATAAATATAGCAGACATATTGCTGATAAAAGCTTAGGCGTATAGTTATAGATCATTATGATCCTATTGTTATAATCAGCAACAAATTTTACTATAATGAAATTTGTTGTCGTCAACAAATCAAGAACGATCTAGAAATTTCCACGGTATAACATAATCAAATATAATTCAGATTTTTAGGCTTTAGTAAACGCATCGAAAATTAGAAAAAACAATCACCTTTATTCAATGTTTAATAACTTGAGGCGAATACATCCATTTCAACTAAAACTTTAATGATACTTGAAGATCCAGTAGTCCCATTTATAGACAAAATTTCAGCAAGATAGTAATACCTCCGAAAGAAAGTCACATGAGTATACATCCTTTTAAAAAATTTTTATTAAGACCTATTTCTACTTGTAGATTTTTTCCTTAGTTTTGTTTTAACATTTAATACTATGTGATGCCTTCGAATTTTCATTTTCAACGGCATCCATCAAAGATATCCAGCCAAATATCGCTTTTGTGGACTCTTCCAGCGCTTTAAACCATTTTTGACTAGTTTCTTCATTTCCTTGGACATCCTGCTTATTTCTACTAAATCATAATTCGTTAACAAAGCGTAATCAATATTGTCAGATTTTGACCGTGTCTAAAATTTTAAATTCAGTTAGAAGTTGATCATCAGATTGTTTAAGATCCGAAAAGTTTTTCGAAAGTATTCGCTGTGTATTCGAGTGTGGAATTATTCTTGGCGAGTATGTATCAAACAAAAAAGCAATGCCTACATTTTACTATTCAACTATTTCGTTCATCTACAAATGAGATATTCTCGAGTTCCTTTATGAAATATTGTCGAAACTTACTTGACATTAAAATTTCTCGAAAATTCATGAAAACAAATTGAAGTAATAATTATTGTTTTATATGTCAATATCGTCGTGATATCGAATTAATATATGCTCAATAAAATCAATGGGAACCAGCTTCAATAAATGAATTAGATGAAAAAGGTTATTGTCTTAATTATTTATTATGATGTCAACAAGATCTTGATGATATATGGCGTTTATCACGTTGGATTGTTTATTTTACAAATTGTACTAAAGATAAAACATCCTCTGGTATATCACTTAAGCCATTTCAATTATCACCAAATTTAAATGAAATAAAAATTGATCAATCACCATCTTTAGCATCTTCATTAAATTCAAATGAATATTTAATAAAACAAAATATTAATTGTTTTATTAATAATGAAGATAATACAATTGAATTAACACTTTGTCGATCGTTATTAACATCAAATACATATATATTTCATGTCAAATACGAATAAATAAAATGGCGAAATTAAATGAAATTTTACAAATTATTTTATAATAGCAACAAGATATTTTTTTTAAATCAAATCCATTATTACATTTTGCTTAGGTATGTTCAAATGAATATGAATATATGATTGAAGAAACTTTAACAACTTATGAGATTCAAACACGTCTTCTACTTTTTGATGGGCAAATCCATTTACGTTCAAAAAGTTCATCATCATCATCATCATCGAATGCATCACTCATAATTAATAAAACATGAAATTTGTTTTCGCCTACATCAAAAACTCTTTCGTAAACAAGTTACTAAAAATTCAAAAAAATCTTTGTGAGATTTACTCATAGGTGTCAAAAGAAAACAAAACAGTAGACATATTTCTTATTTTTAATTGAAATATGTATTATATTTTTGTTCTCGATAAAATCAATTAAGTACGTATTTCATGCTTACATCGAGAGCGTTGGTATTTGGTCCTTTCATTCAGCCACAACAATATTTACATCGTAGCCAGCCTTTGGTGACTATTCGTTCGAAAAGATCTTAAATCAAAGACAACTATATTCTATTATTCAATTACTAATATTGCGATAAGTCAAATTGAATAATCTAGTAAACGTTTGAGTGAAAATCTGTTGAAGTCCTTTTTTGCTTTTTTTTTTAAAATTTTGTGATATAATTACTATTGTATTTGATTATTTCACTAGTTTTTTTTTTTAAAGAACTGAATATTGCTATTTAATTAAGTTACTGTTTGTCCGTTATTCAGTTATTTTACTTGCTGCATTGCTCGTAAATTAAAGAGTAAAATTGAAGACATATTGATAACTAATGTTAAAACCAGACTGATAGATATAAAACTCCAGTATCAATGGGTGGTGCGAGTAAAGCTCATTTTCTTAAATCATTTTATACAACTATGAGTTTTCATTTCATGATGTTGGTGTAGACAAATAACGGTAGTTACTAATTATTTGTCACGATAGTATTCGAATTTTACAAAAATTTCATGATTTTTAAAAATAGATGTCCGTTCAAAACATAACTTACAAGTTAATTCAAACTAAAATTACAGATCGAATATTGAATACGAAAAATATAAATTCGATTAGACTTTTAGAAAACTCTCGTGTAATTTATAGTATGCACCACAGATTCGTTATTTATGTAATAGGTAATCAATCGAAAACTTGTTAGTAAACGGTATTCCAATAATCAATAGTCGAAACTCATTAGAATATTTCAACTGAGTATATCTTAGTATACTAATGCATGTAATGAATTACGCTCAAAACAGAGTCCATACTGCTTTCAACCACAGTGTATTTTCTGAGTATTATTGTCTATAACAAAGAAAAGAATACTTTTTCTTCTTCTTCAGAGAAAAGTTATCTATTGTTTCCTTGCTGAAGAGACATGAGGATGACTCATTGTATCCGAAGCTTTTGTTTTACTGTATCAATCGAAAGAAAATACAAAGATTTTTTCTTGGATTTTAATTACTCTAAGTTTCTTTTTGCTAGACATAAATCATACAATTATTTTTATGATTTCTTCGAGAAACTTTGACAAAAAACAACGAGTTTTTTTTTCTGAGAGAAATTTAAAATACAGCTAAATCTTGAATGAAACCATACTATAATCATGACATTTTCTACACATTGTCTTGTACATCTACATTTATACTTCCTTTTCTATACGTCCATTCAATATGCCAAAATTTCTCACACACATCAAAGTTGAATGTTGAACTCAATTACTCAAAAATAAAAAACAAAATTGCCAGTGTAATCGATCTTGTATATCGATATCACCACATAGGGCGTATACCCCTCCAGAAGAACTGCGACCTATACTCGTCTTTGTGTACACATTAATGTCTATCTTTCTTTTACAATTTGATAGTACTGCAAAGGACGTATAGAGAAGGACGTACCGAAAAGGATATACAGAAAAGGAAGTCTGGATAAGGACGTATAGAAAAGAATGTATAGGAAGGACGTAAATCGAAACGGACTAGAAGAGAACGGACATTGTTTTTATCGTTTCCGCCTAAGACGATACACTGGATGGAATCATAGAAACACTAATCAGAAAAATAATATGAAAGAAAGATAAAAGAACCGCAAACGAAACTGTATTTGTATAAGATGATCTTCATATCAGGTCGGTAATGTATTTTATAAGAATGAAATATGAAAATACACTCCTTTGTTGAGTTATCTTCTATTGAAAGTTTTTTTTTTTGTTTGTTTTTTGTCAGTTACTTGACGAAACTCATCTGCTTTGTTTTTCTATCAAGTGTCATTGACAACTTTGCACTGAAACGAAACTGAATTTTTTGCTCTTTTCAGTTCGATCCTATACTCATTTTGCTTTGCTGGAACTTACGTATGTTTCGAAGAAAATAATAGGAAGTGTAAGTTTAAATCGAGGGTTGTGATGCTCCTCAATAGATCTTAGCAATCAGCGGTGGAAGGAAGAAACCCATAGATAATTGAATACATTCCCGTAGCAGTGGACAAAAAAGCGCATAAGCAACGACCGTGCTTTGATTATTACCGAACTCTATATTGCAACAAGTCAAAATATTGCGAATTTCGATTTTCAATGTACCGAAAAGTTCTTATTATAGGTGTCAATCAGTAGAGCAGTCGTATGATTCATCAAGCAGGATCAAAATACGATTGACAAAGAAAAGTATAAATTAAATCAATTCTAAGTTGAGGTAAAACTCAGCAGTATATGTCACTGTTTCTCGAGAGAAAGAATGATACACGTGGTAGTTTACTGAACCATCAAATCAATGTGTATAACAGGCGAATATGATGGTTAAAATCTAAAAGAACGAAAAAAATAATATTTGCCAGATTCTGCAGCATATATCGTATATAATAGTATCATTAAAAGAAAAGAAATTATGTATTGAAGATGTACTTGACAATACACATGAGTTTGTACAGTATGTCGATGTTAAATAAATCAAATAAATTAGTAAAATAATAATTCTAAGTGCCGACATTTCTGAAATGAAAGAACTTTCAAAGTACACCTGTTAACTATAAAAATTATTATCATATTGATTTCTTCATTTATTTGTCATTGTTTGAAATACATAACTTTAAAACCTTTGGCAATATTCTATAAGTTAATAACAACCAGGGTTTCTGAGCTTCACATATTGACCTTTCCTGAAGTCACACGGCTGAGATTTTCGGATAATTGATGATGAAGCAAGAGATACGAATATAACCAATATCATTATCTTCATAAAAGATATATGTTTATAAAATGTACTATCCAACGAAGGACTCCGTAGTAGATTAGAAGTAGCGAGAATCAGTTCTGGGAGTACAAAGTCAGTTAAATTGTAAATGAACGAAAAATACAATCAGTGAACCATACGTTCATTCACCCATACACACCAACAAAAGTTCGCTGTCTTCTCTCATTTATGCTTTTCATAGAATGGTGGCTACCTTTGTTTTTGATGCAGAACAGATAGTAAAAAGTCAGAAAGTTTTAATAAATCATATATTCTATCTGATAGAGCTATTTCTAGATTTATAAAATAATCTACAATTGAAACGTCATTTCGTCTTACTGTTGAATATTGAAGAAATATATTATGTTAGTCGACGAACTTAATACCAAAGAATCAAGTGGACTTTTGTCTACAGTAGATCGAATGCGTGAAATCTTACACAATGAAAAGATAACTTTACCAGAAATTGTAGTAGTTGGTGATCAATCGGTCGGTAAATCATCTGTACTTGAAGCTATTTCTGGAATTCAATTACCTCGTGCACAAAATATTTGCACACGATGTCCATTAGAATTACGAATGAAATCAACGATAGCCACCGAATATGCTGTCATTCGTAGTAGTAAATGCTCAGAAAACGAAGCTGAAACCTTATATGATATGAATGAGATTAGTAATGTAGTTACACGACTTACTAAAGAAATTGCTGGTGAAGGAACAAATGTAAGCTCAACACCAATCTATTTAACAGTATATAAACGTAATATGGCATATGATTTAACGCTTATCGATTTACCTGGTATAACTCGAAATCCACTTCCTGGTCAACCCAAAGATATTCATGCACAGATTTTGAATTTGATTAATAAATATATAGAACCATCAACAGCAGTAAGATTGTTCGTTTTAAATTACATCTTTTGAAAAATTTCTAAATCTATTCAGGTTGTTTTGCATGTTATTCCAGCATCGGTCGATTTTGCAACATCAGAATCAATGAAATTAGCCAAAGAATATGATCCACAATGTCTTCGACAATTAATCACTGCTACAAAAATTGATAAATATGATAAAGG
Organism: Rotaria sp. Silwood2; assembly: GCA_905329745.1. Lineage (NCBI taxonomy): Eukaryota > Metazoa > Rotifera > Eurotatoria > Philodinida > Philodinidae > Rotaria > Rotaria sp. Silwood2. The sequence continues at coordinate 21,760 of CAJNSZ010000104.1, forward strand.
TATTGCAGAAAAACTATTAGGACGAGGACCAGGAGCAATGCAATTAAAATTGGGTTGTATTGCTGTACTTAATAGAAATCAAGATGAAATTGATCAGAATATTTCATTTGAAGAAATGAAAAAACGTGAAGCAGAATTCTTTATCAAACATCATGAAGCGTTTCAATATTTACCTGATGAATTTAAAGGTATTGATCAATTAGTTAAAAAATTAGCAATTATTCAACAAGATCGTATACGTTCAACACTTCCACAAGTTATTGAAGAATTACGAAAACAAATTCGAGAAAAAACTCTTGAGCTTAGAAATATTCCAATACCTATGACAACAGAACAAGATTGTTGGATGAAATTTCAATCGATGATAAATGCATTTCGTGAAAGTATTCGAACTAAAATCAATGGAGATTATGATGTTTCAACAAGAATAAATATGATTACTGTTAGTAATCAAGCATCATCAAAAATACATGATTCCATGATGTTATCATCACTTAAAACTAATGAAAACTCAATAAATTCTATATCTGGTGATGATCGTCTTGCTTATCATATTTATAGATTTCAAAGAAAATTTCAAGATGAACTTACAAAAAATTTTTCAGATTTTTTCTCATCTGATTATTATAAACTTGTTTTACAAGTTATTGATGATGGTGCTGGTGTTTCATTACCGAATTTTCCAAGTTATCAAATAATCGAACGACTTTTTCATGGAGAACTTCAACGTTTACCACGTACTTGTTTTACTTTAATTGAACGTATTCGTGATTATCTCAAAGAAAGTTTATTGAGAATATTACACCAAACATTTGATACCCAATACATTCGTCTAGTTGAACAACTTAAAGATGTTATCGTTAAACAAATTGATATGGCTGCTGATCAAGCTACTGATAGAATTCAAGAAATATTAGATATGGAATATAGAATTTTTACAATAAATAATTTATATGCAGATAAAGTGAATGAAATGAAAGAACGATTGAATAAAAAAGAGAAAGAACAACAAGGTGAAGCGGCACCACCTGCAGTAACAATGGCTGTTGTTGCTCCACTAACAGTACAGGTTGATTCTCTACAAAAACCCGACTTCAAAAAACTTCTCAAACCAATTTCAGGTTCAAAAACTGAAGCTTTAGTTTCGAAACCTGAAGATTCAACTGTAAAATCTGAAATGCTAACATCAACATCCCTTAATACTTCTATGATGATTCCTAGTTCACATAAATTAACATTTAATGAATCTCTAGCAGCCGTAGATATTCAAATAACATTGGAATCATACTGCCTGGTAAATTATTTATAACGTAATTATCTCTAGAAATTAACTTTTTCATTTTATTTAGGTTGTAAGAAAACGTATTATTGATATTATTTCTCAAATATGTTATCATCAGTTTATTACAAAATGTGCTCTTGTTATCGATCAGGCTTTAACAGTAGCTTGTCCATCATCGGATTTACTCCGTTTTATGAAAGAGCCTGCTGAACAAACAAGTCGACGAGAACATTTGATACGTACTATTAAAGCATATGAGGATGCATTACGACTCGGTCAAGGTTATTTGTAATCAAAATTGCTCACATGAATAGTTAATATTTTCATAACTAAACAAAAAATATTATACTCATAAAAGCAAATTAACAATTGTCATATTATAATTATCTTTACTAAATAAATCTTTGAGATAATCAGTCAAAAAACAAATTAGAATGACTGACAAAGGAAATATGTACATTGTAAATCACGAACATCAAACATATTCGAGTTAAACAATTAAAAGTCATATTTTATAGTTGGATAAAGTTCATCGAGTTACATAAGAAGAAGTATGTGTCAGATAAAGAAAAAAAAAAGTTTTACGAAACCTGAAATTCCGAGTCTGTTTTGCTCTATATTTGAAAATAATGATATTCTGAATTTTTCTCTTAAGATGGTTTTTTTTCTTATGTATCTCAATGGACTCTATTAAGCAATGACAACCAAAAAAAAAAAGAGAAAACTAAATCCTGTTGAAATTTGAATTATTGGCATATCATGTACATTAATAATACCGTACAATTCAAATATCTCATATCGTACATATCATAAGCAGTTCATATTTCTCATTTCTTTGCTTGCTGACAAGATTTTTAATTTGACTAGAAAGCGTTCGATGTGCTTGAGTCATCATGAAAACTCTTTCATTGTAAGTTAATAGTTGATACACTCAATTTTAGACACTAGGGTAAGTGTGGGTGTTCATGTGTCTGTTGATTTTCTTATAGCTACATCCACATCCAAAATATCTATTTTAAATTTTATTTTATTATCTATAAATTAAATCTTTTAGCTTAATATGAAATAGATCATTCTATATAATCATTTATGTACGGTCTATCTTGCACTCACTATTGTCTAGAAAGAAGGATCTGTTTTGAATTAAATCAGCAAAAAGAAATTAATAATAAATTTGAACAAAATAATGTTTATATTAGACTAAAACTGTTAACTACTTCAGTTTTCAATGATAGCTCACGAGGGAACCGTCCGAAGTGATTAACCGCTTTTGAGTTCGGACTCTATACATAAGACAGACCCTAATGAGATATGAAAAACCCCAAAAGGACAAGTGCCCATAGGCCTTCTCTACAAAGTTATAGGCATTTTACTGAAATTTTAGCCTATAGTACTGTATGTATCAAAGAATCGAATGATGATATTTCGAGCTGNAAATTTGTTGAGGAGTGAAAAACGATTCTTGTCTATATACGAAATGTTCACTATTTGTAAGTGGACACATGGGAAAAATCCCAATAAATAGAAACGAATAACATGAAATAAAGCCTAGAAAGCAAGGCAATAGGAAGAGAACAATACATATATATGTGTATCGTATATCCAGTATTATGTCAAAGAAGAAGAAACAAAAAAAGAATTCATAATGTAACAATATTGAACAAATAAAAAATGACTATGCTTTTTTGAACCCTCACGGTAGCTATTAGCAAAAATTCTGGTAAGCTCCAGAATTGAACTTAGCCAACTAGTTCGTCAACAGAAAGGCTGCTAAAGTTTCATGAAAATTAGGAACATGACATCTTCTTTAACGAAAAAAGACAGTTCTGGACTCTCTAAGGTATTGAATTACGTTTGTCAAAACTTCAAGTTTTCATAGAATTACTATAACGATCTTGGCAAGATTATGCACATAGTATCCTACAATACTCCTAACAAAACTTGCAAATTTTTTTGTCACAAGTCACTTCCAAGTTTAGATAGGATCCTATAGAAATTACTGCACAATCTTGTTCAGATCTTAGCAAAAAAAGGCAGGATTCTCACAAGAAAACTTCAAGATTCTCACTAGGAGTATTTTTGTAACTACAGGTATTACAAGAATCATTATCAACTCACCCACTAATGCAATTGCACCAAGTGAAAGTCCGACGTTTGGAGGGAAAACGTTCGGCAGTGTTGGCGCATATGAAAAGCTTAGGGGTACGGCCTATGGGCAGCTCAATCCCAACGATACTCATAACAGCCTGATTACAGATCTGAAACTGGGACCACGCAATGAGGCGGGAATGGTGGAGTATTCCATGGATTTCTACATTCTCAAACCCATTAACCAGTCGAATGGCAACCATAAAATGTTTTTCGAGGTCAACAATCGTGGCAGCAAGCAGTTCGGCACATTCGATCAGTCTTCAGGGGGCAATAATCCAACTACTGCGAACGATGCTGGCTATGGTTTCTTGATGAACCAGGGTTACACTATTGCATGGAGTGGCTGGGATTGCAGCGTCTCGCTAACCGGTAGTCCAGATTTGCTACGTATACATTTGCCGATCGCAACCAATGCTGATGGCAGTTCGATTACCGGTTTCAATTATGAATACATTGTCTTTGACAACCCCACGACCACTTCATATACAACTTCATACAACACCAACAGTACTGATACGACCATGGCAACGTTGACAGTGAAAGATCATCTAACCGATTCACCGGTGACTATTCCATCTACGAATTGGACGTGGACTAGCAACAATACGATTTCTCTATTGCCTCTCAACACAACATTCAAACAAAGTTCAATCTACGAATTGGTCTATACGGCCAAAGATCCTTACATAGCCGGAATAGGTTTTGCCGCAACTCGAGACTTCGTTTCTTTCATGCGCAGAACAAATAGTAATAATCCATTGGCGGGTGACATTACTCGAGTAATGAGTTGGAGTTTCTCACAGCCGTCACGCTATATGAACGATTTTCTCTGGTTGGGTTTCAATGAGGACTTGGAAGGAAAGCAGGTATTCGATGGTGTATTCAATTGGATCGGAGCAGGCAACGGTCTTGGTCTCAACTACCGCTTTGCACAGCCGGGAAGAACCGAGCGCAATCGTCAGAACCATCTTTATCCAGAGGCGGTGTTTCCATTTTCTTACACGACCTTAACCAACCCCCATACCGAAAAACTTGATGGCCGTAATATGCGATGTATGCAGACTAGCACGTGTCCGAAGATCATGAATATCCTTTCGGCGAATGAGTACTGGGTAAAAGCCGGTTCGTTGCTCCACACTGATCTATCAGGTGGCGATCTAGTTGATCCGTTAAACGTGCGGCATTATTTACTTTCTGGCACCCAACATGGCGGACCATCACTCCCTAACTCGTTAGGAATCTGCCAACAGTTCGGCAACATCGTTGATCCAAATCCTGCACTGCGAGCTCTCTTTGTCGCACTGGACCAGTGGCTCGATGGTATTGAACCACCCGCCAGCATGGTTCCGCGGGTTTCTGATGGAACCGCAGTGTTCTCCAATGTTACAGTCGATTCACCGCTCGGCATCGGTAGCGTGGCACAAGCTTCACTGAACTGGCCGACGATCCCCAACGTCCTATACACAGGTCTGATTACAGTTCGCAATCTTTTCAATTTTGGACCTCAGTTCAATGAGGGCATCATCAACGTTGATCCACCTCGTCCGATGGGCATATATTACCCGTCTTTCGTATCAAAAGTGGACACGGACGGTAACGAAATCGCTGGAATACGACTTCCACCCGTGGCAGTGCCTTTTGCAACCAACACTGGATGGAACCTGCGCAATGGAGCCTATGGAGGTAATGATGGCTGTGAGTCAACTGGCTCGACGATCCCCTTTGCACCTGACATGCTGACGCGACTGACCAAAGGTGATACTCGTCTGTCGCTGACCGAGCGCTACAATAACCATTCCGGCTACGTGGCTGCTGTGAATGTCGTAGCCAATGCACTTGCTCGTCAACGTTTTTTACTTTCGGCAGATGTTCAGGCGTATATCACTGCTGCGAATGTGTCGATCAAAGTTACGAACAATCCAACTTACGGCAACTATACGTGGTAAGAAAATGGCTTAGGTCGAGTTTGGCTATCTTTTGCCGACCTCTCTTCAGAAGTTATTTATGACTGTGCCTCCGTAATCCGTTGCAAAATTGTCAGCTTTTGTAATGCATTATTTAATGTCACCTCTTTGTCCCTTTTCGAACGAGAATTTAGTTCGATTTTCAATGTCTGTTTCCTATAAATGCTCTTAAGTCTTCTTTATTCATCTGTACTAAAAGAACTTTTTTCTGCTTCCTATGAATCTCGGTAATCGGATTCTTTGAAACACTCTGTTACAGTGCAATGCCATCTATAGACATATTCACTATCTATAGGTTATCCTCTATCTTTCTCTCATCTTTCTTTCATCTTTTATTGGTCTCTCTTGCTTCTCGTTGTCTCTATACACATGTACAACATTACTTAGATTTCAATTCTTCTTTTCCGAATAAAACAGATTGTGCAGGTGTGCATATATATATGTACGTTTGAAAAAAAAAGTTGCAGTCGATGTTTTAAGTATGTTGACACCATAAAAATAGACTGTTTACAAATAATAATATATTCTGAAAGCGCTGGGAGTTGTCTATCACTCCGTACATTCATACTTTAGTTTTCATGTATTTTCTGAAAAATAAGTCAAATGCAATGAAAAAATCCTTATTGTCATATTTCCATCGATTTGATTTTGATACTGTCTCCTCAATTACTCTTAAACTTATCATCACTATCGGAATATGTTTCAAACAAAAAATAATTATATTTTCTAATAGAGTTTAATTTTCTCTATCATCCTATATAGTTTTGCCACATATTGAAGATGTGGGCGGGATGCGCTTGAAGAGAAGACCCACACCCAATCTTGCTATGCATAAAAAATTATCATTATTAAATCAATTATTTTTGAGTTTAGATTCTGAAGCGCATCTTGCATGTATGTATCAAATCACAATGCCAAACAATGATTTATGCATAGATAGACTTTTGTTTATATGTGTATAAATATAACTTTATTGAAAAAATGATAATCATCAAAAACAAATAAAATTAGCTAAAAAAAAAAGAAAAAGAAATATTATTATTTTTTCTTTTCTAACAACGGAGTTCAATAAATGTAATCGATATCTTATAATCAATAAAATTAATACGAATTAATATTGGAATATGAGGACTTTTTTTCGTGAAATGAATATCATCGTGTTGAATTTAACCAACACTAATATAATAAAAAAAGAAAATGAAACTTATTTCAATAATATACCGATTGGTGTGTGGGTGTTAGCATTCTCTTCAGTCACACTCACACTCGTCCCGCCGAGTTGGAACTGGGATTGTTTCGTAGGTTCGTAGTTGAGATATTGTAAAGATAATACTTAATAAATATCATTCTAATAGCATTACGAAAAGACTTTATTTTAAAAATTTTTTTGAGCTACTTACTGAATAATATTAAACAAATTTGTTAATTATAGTTAACTTTTGGCGATCGTTCTGATGTACTACTTTTTTTTCAATAATATTGTGTCCTGAGGCAGAGAAATGTAACGCTGTTACAAAAATCTCATTATTGGTACCATTTTCAATTGATCTAATGAAGCAATAATTTCAACATTACAAGTGTAAGAAAGCAACTGCATAAAATTCAAACCCAACTTCGACTTTTGGTTTACTTATCTAGCGACGAGTCTCCTTGAAAGATAATTAGTCGTTGTTTATTTTCAGATTTTTCTGGCTATGCTCAACTTTGACCATAGATATGCGTACTGATTTCACGTGTATTCCAAAAACAAAACTATGAAATATTGACAGCAGATATTGACAGTTGTTAGTACTTTTTGTTAAACTTTGCTTTTCTCTGTATAAGTGTGCTTAGGTAGCCGATAAAAGGTAGGAAAATGTTCTCGTGACGAGGATTTTGTTCATTGAAACCAAAGAAAAAACCGAAACAAGACAGAGTTCAAAGAAAATATATTAGTACAAACCTCCGAAAAAAAATCTTCAGAAACTTCCAGTTTATAGGAGATCGAATCTTCACATTGAGCTGAATAAATGCTAGCGTTTGGAATGGCATGCACTTAAATTTCAGTAGTTAAGAACCTATGAGAAGATTTCGAAGTTATAACACAGTATAGTTCACAGTCGTAGGAAACTTTGATTCTGACAGAGACCTAACAGGCCAATATAGGTACCAACTCGATCTTTAGTAGTGAAAGCGGTAGACAAGTCTCTTTGGAAGTTAAAGCAACTGATTCAGATGAATCTATTACATCGAACGACAAGAAGATAACACTCTGGAAATAAAAAGTATAATAGCGCTACGTTTGTTTTTTGCTCTTCTTACACTAGTAAACATGGTTAGAAGAAAACTTGGTCTCGCTGCTGAAAAACTCATTTGATGCTTTAAAAAATTTGTTCTAGAGGCATTTCATTCGTTGGACGACCTTTTCAAGAAATCAGAAATTTAGCAAGAATATTCCGAAACTAGGATCGTTTTATGTAATAGCATTAAGCGACAAAAAAAAATTCCCTAAAACTTCGAGATTTCAAGCAAGAAAACATGGTTTTTATAGCATAAATATGGTATGTCGAAATGTTTCGAATGGCTTCCGAACAAACTTTCTAGCTGTCAAGATTTCCGAGATTGCTGTAAAAGGTCTGAAAAATGTAACAGTATTATGTTTGAACAAGCCAAGAAACTGTTTTATATTATTTTCGAAAATTTTCAATTTGAGTTGGTAACGCTTCAAATACTTTGCAATATATATGAATATCTCTCAATTTGAATGCTATTCAGCAGATTGATCATATCATTTATCAGACGAATTTCCAGAAGATAATATGATATCAAACATCAGTTCTTTTTTGTTTCTTTTAGTACTTTTAAAATGATACGTTGAGTGGTAGACTGTGTCTATTTGATACAAAAATGATGTTTTTAAGAAAATAGGGAAGGTTATCGCCGTTACTAAAAACCACTTAAACATTCTCAGAAGAAAAGAGAACAAAAAAAGTACATGTGACAGTGCTCATAAAAGTATAAGAACACTTTGGGGTAACAAACAGGAACTGTATTTTACACCCAAACCTAGCTCTCGAAGGTCTTCTAACCTTTTCCCGAGTTTTTAGTGTTCGCTCAAAACTTTTGCAAATATATCATAAAGAGTGGTGGAAAATAATTTCTCTCTAATCGAGACATATGTTTGACAGTAAGCTATTTTTTGACTTATAATTATGAGTTTTGATTAGCGGCAAAATGAAATCTTTCTCTATCGTTTAAACACTTTTAATTACGTAGTTCGTGTCATCAAATGCGTGCCCAACATATATAGTTAACACTTAGATTCTGCTTTGTTTGAGACATATTATGAATTATTAGAAATTACTTATTAAAGTTCCATATGAACGAGAAGATATTTCATGAAGAACTATAGAGAGAGAAGGGTGACATACCTTTTGTTTTCACAGAAGAAATTTGCTGACATGAAAAGTTATAATGTCGCCACTCATAAAGAAACAAAAAGGCAAGCAGTTTGAAAAAAAACGAAACCAAACAAAAATGAAGAATTTTTCTCGTGAATATTCATTGGATATGTTGAAACTTGACCAGTATTCTTTTAGTCAATCTGAATAAGTTAAATTTTTTTATTTTTACTTTTAGCAAGAAGTTGAGCAGTGGACATCATTTTATTACTAAAATGTTCTCTATCAATATGTGCTATTCTTCTTGAGGTAATCCTATTGCAGTGATACTGATATTGATTCTTATAAATATAAACGAATCAACTCAATAAATGTCAAAAGAATAATCTGATGAATCTTTATGAAACTCACATACATTGTAGAAGAAAATAGATGCGGGTGTAGATGTTCATAGTTATTCCCATCGAATACCCACATTTACATCCAGAGTAGTTTAGGAGTTTGCAGATCAGCAGGCCGATGAAGGATGCTTCATAACTTGACGAAAGACAGTCATTTTTTAGATGAAATTCTCACCAGAAAGAGTGCAAGAACCAGACTTTTAAACGAAAAATCAAACCCCTTTAGAGCTCTTTTCTAGCTCGAGATAATACAATCTAAAGAGTACCCTACTGTTGATCTCCTATCTCAGCGTTATGAAGGAGATAGAGCTCGAGTAGGTGTCCATAATCAGAGTTCATCAAGTTCTATTTATGGTAGAAGCTTTAATACAAACAACCTGTATTGAGATATTTTTTTGTCTAGTTGTGGAACTTTTGTTCACGAATGTAAATTTATTTTCTATCGAAATATGATGAAAAAGACATATTTAAATGTTTATATCTGAAATCTTATGGAACTAAACCTTAAAAGTTCAATGGAAAAATGAAAGCAGAAAAAAATGAATATCAGCAACGAAGAAATGAAAAAAAAACTATGAACGATAATAAAGATAAATGGTATGAAAAATGTTTAAACATCATTATTAAACGATAATTTCATTTTCGATAGCCGAACAAACTAAGAATATATACAAATATATAAATAACATCAATATAAAGCATAAGTGATGCAAAAACATGATCTTCAGGACTTATTTCATGCCGCTTGCCACCCATAATTAATTGTGTGTCAACAGCCAAGAACTAACAATAGAAAATAATTTCTTTCAATTTCTTAATTAATAAAACTTACAATAGAAAAAGCTACAGCTCCAAGACCAGCATAGATTGTATGCATCATCTTAAAGAAATAAATACTTTTAAAAAAAAAAAAACATAACATAGTTATTTAGTTTTGTTAATATACGTACTCTTGAATAAGTAAAAATACAAACAATTCCAAAAGCTAAAAGTGCCAATGACACAACAAATAAGATACCAAAACATGATGTAAAATCATATTTTGTTTGAAATGAAAATAATGTAACACCGAAACAAACAAATACTGTTATACCAAAAGCAATTAACACTGATTCGATTTTATAATATGCTGAAATCATACCCATCTAAAGTATTTACAAAAAGAAATATTTAAGTAATAAATAATATTTAAATCGAATCATACCATATAACCCATTGATAATGTCTAAAATTAAAAATTTTTTTTTTTAATTAATTTAATTTAATTTTCTATTTTATTACCACAATAGCGAGTAAAATAAGATTAAGTGGAAATTTTCGTCCGGCATTTTTCGAACAAACTAATACAAAATAGGTAACCAGAAAAGCAACATATGATGCGAAATAAAGCCATCGACCATCCGGACTTTGCACATATTCGCGAATCAATGGTCTACAGTAAATATCATATATTCACTTTCAATGTTTTTTATTAGAAAATACAAACATACGTAAAATGAAATACTGCAATAAGACCAAATGTAATCGATAATTGAATCAAGAGCATTAAATAAACCTATTTATTAGAAAATTATTGAAATAAATTTGTTTCTGTAAGTTTCGATGAGCACAAACCTTTCGGATAAATGCACGACGAATCTCTTTGTTTTCAAGACCAGTAAAATTTCCCCATTGAGCTTCGCCTTGTTCATCATCTTTATAAAAACAAAAAGAAATTTAACTATAATTAAGAAAAGAAATCAATTAATATATTGGAATATGAATATGTAATCCTATAAAAACTTTATTTTTAAGAATATAAAAGGTTCGTTTCTTCACGATTCAGATAATTCAGTCGAGTTGTTGAATAGTTACAAAAGATAGTTATAGACAATAGAAAATATTCACTAAGGCCGAGATATGAAAACAATGATGAATCCCTTTTACGATCGAATATGTCTGTGTATACGGTTTTATTCAGCGTGAGAGACAATGAGAAGGCGAGATTTCTCTCAAGATCAGCCTGATTCTACAGGTTCTTTCTTGAAAAGAGGAAATTTATATAAGATGCTGGTGGTATATACAAACAAAAGTGCTCATTGATGAGCGTATAAGGATTCCATATTCTCCATTTTGGATTTCGAGTCTAGTGTAATTTCTTTTTGATTTTATGTGCTACTGTCATTAAATATAATAAACAGATCCTGTTTATGTATATATTTCTTTGCGAATTTGCACTTTATATGCGATATTAAAGAATAGTATCCGTTGGGCACCCAATTTTTGGACCTGAATCTGATTGATCAAATTTTTTCAGGTTCGTCTCCGAACTATGCCCTTAATTTCAAGGAAATTTTTTAGTGTGAGTCTTTAAGCTGGTTCTACGATAAGAGATACTGTTAAACAATTATTTGTATTTTGCTAGATAATATAGCCTACACATTTGTCAGACAATCTTGACTGTGATCTTATAATAATCAACTAATAATAAGAGTTATGACTCACTTAGTCGGGATCGAATCCGGTCAACTTTCATAAATGGCACCTAGGAAGTAGATATATAAAATCATAGTAACTGATAATCCTACATGGAAACATTAAGTTGAAGCCGAAATAAAGATAGAGTAAGATTGATTAGCGAGGATTAAAATAGATTAAAACAGAAAATTGAACATTCTAACAAGAAATACGAAGCATAAACAATAAGGATATGTCAAAATAATTGTTTTTCATTGAATATTTAATAGACGATCTTTAACTTTCTTATTTTTTCTTTAAGATAAATGTAATTAACATAAAACTGTATGTAAGAATTGCTTTAGTTTATGTGAATAACACTATGTACCTAATAATGTAGAATATGCAACAAATAAAGCTGAAGTTCAACTAAGTAACAAAAGATTTTATACACGAAAAAATTCATCGTATTTCATTTTATTTATAAAAGATAATTTCTACCCAGAAAGAAACATGTAAACTTAAATCATTCGTTGTTAATATCGATAGTATCCAACATGAATCGTGCCTTTTTTCCTCTTATATATCCACAAAATCACTACAGACGTTATGAAAACGAATAAATATGCCTGAAACATTGCGGTGATTTTGTTTTCTTTTCAAACTCGATGTAAAAATAAAAATAAAACATAATTAGAAAATATTTTATCGTCAACGAATAATATCTTATATGTTATTTACTTTAAAAGACTTACAATCTGAAGATACGCGCACGTATTCGAAATTTGTTAATAACTTTACAAAATAATTTCATTTATTAAGACAAAGCTAACCTTTAGCTAATTTTGGACATGGCGCTACAGGATGTACTTGCAATGGCATTTCATTTGGATCATGGGCATCACCTATAAGAGTCTGTAAATAAAGCATGAAAATCATTAAATTGAAAAAGGTACCGGGTTTGGGTGGATTCGGCAAATTGCTGATATTTTGATCTTTGCTCATTGTATTTATTATTTCTAAAAAAGACGCTTTATTTAATATATAAAAATCAAGCGTTATCAGACTGGCAAAAATTTCTTATTTAATAAAATGACACAAGCATACCTCACATTATTGGTTATGCATACAGTAAATCGAAAAAATTATTCGTCCAATTTCGAAGAATTATACATCTTCAATCAATAATTATCAAACAAGAAATATTTTGGTTCCATTCATGACTCTAGATTTTCAGGAGTATAGTCCAATTTCAAGCATACGATAAAGTCAAGTAAAAAAGGGACATTTTGCAGTTGACTGCCTTCAAAACTACAACCTGTGATGTTTTGAAGAGAGAGAGCATATCCTAGCTTTTGTCAGAATTAAGCAAAGTAAAAATATTGATTTTGAATAGTATTTCAGCGAGTTTGATTATGCAATAGACTCGTCTGAGAAATAAATTCTAAAGGGAGATCAAAACCAATTTCATAGTCGGATAGTGCGTATAAATTTGCTCTAGAAAAATATTTCTCATTATTACTTATTGACATGATTCAAGCACAGTCTATAATAACTGTCCGCTAAAACTCAAGTGACGGCGCCTCATAAATATGTACTAGCGTAAGAGAAAGCACATCAGACACGCATGACATAGGGATCTCTGAAATAATAAAATGTTGCTGTCATAAAGTTTTGCATCAATCTTTACCTATGACGCTTGAGAACCATGTTGATTATTAATAACGAGAAATATTTTTGTAGCTGAGACAAATTATCAAGAAGGCTTTTAAGCTTTAGTTCTGCAGGAGTTCCTAGCGCAAATTTATGCGCACTATCCGACAATGAAATTCGTTTTGATTTTCCTTTAGAATTTGGTTCTCAGACGAGTCTATTGCATAATCAAACTCGCTGAAATACTACTACTCAAAATGAATACTTTTATCCATAGCCATGATTTCATTTCAATTGTTGTTTCTATTTTGCTTAATTCTGAAAAAAAAAGAAATACTCTCTCTATTCGAATCATCACAGTTTGTGGTTTTGAAGGTGATCTACTACAAAAATGTTCTTTTTTACTTAACTTTATCAGGTTATTTAAATTGGATTATGTTCCTGAAGATAAAGAATGATCAATAAAATCAAAATATTGCGCTATTGATAATTATACATTGAACATACATAATTGTTCGATATTGGACGAATCGTTTTTTGCTATGAAAAATCTGCATAATTAAACCATTTTAATTAGAAAATAGAAATAAAAAAGAAGATATTGTTGCAAGTAATAGTATATAAACTAAGCATGGTGTACTACATAATGATATATAAAGCAAAGGAACTAGGATGACCTTACATGCATAGGTGAACAAATATTTTTTCGATCAACTGTATATAAATAAAGAGGAAAGGTAAAAGATTATTGGTTCATCTGTTTTAACGATGAGCACAATCGAGCGAAAGGTGGCGTACATATTTATATCGATAAAAGTAAGTCCATCCTCTCTTCACCAGTACCCCCTTTTTAATAATCAAGCGTCTTAGTGAAATTAAGTAAGATCTATAATAAACGACTAAATTTGATAAGTACGTTTCAGCAAAAGACTTTATGTAAATGCTTGATTATTTTGATATTGAACAGTATATAAAATCTAATTAATCAGATATTATGAATACTACACGAGTACTATAACTGATAAAAAATTATGTTTTTATTAATATATTATAGAAGTTGCATACTAAAAAAACCAATTGAGACATTTTGTCGAAATGACTACCCCAATATATGCATTTAGTTTAAATAAAAAAACCTTAAAGACGGGAAAAGTACATGTTTTAATTGAATGAAATTTTTTTTTGTATTATAATCGTATAAAATCAATAAAATTTGTATTTTTTTGTAATAACACAATCTGTTGAATAAAATCGAGTGTCGGTGTGGGTGTGAGATGTAAGTTATTGTCTAAATTATACCACACACCCAAATCAATTTTTTAGACGTTGTTTTTTTCTTTGTTATTTCTCTTTCCAAATCTTGCAAACAAATAATAGATTTTTTTGATTCGAGAAAGATAAATAAAGTAGAAACGATTATTAATAGTCTGTTTATTACAGGGGACTCCAACCCTTTGCTGACTAAAAACAGAATTTTTTTTCGATGTCGAAATTTTCATTTGTAAGGATTTATTGAAGAGCCCTCTATCAAATGTTATAAGAATCAGAAGCATGTCAAATCGTACAAACCCTGAAAAAATTTCGTTTTGAGAATCCCTATGTCGAGAGAAAAGCCTATTATTTTTCAGATGGCAATCTTGTTTATTAATTCTATGAACATTTCTTAGGAACAGCTCCTTATTTTCATATTTGATGCACAATAAGTGACAATCTGTAGTAATTTAAAATAATATACGTGTGAAAAAAGTTAAATTTTTCTTTATTTTAAGTTTTTCTCAAAGTCAAGTTTTCAACAACAAACGAAGTTTTCTCTGTTTTTCTTCGGTATGATAAATTCTATTGAGCTCAAGTTTTTTTTTTTTTTGTAAATAAGTACTGTGATCAAATTGAAATGCATGTTCTTCTTTTTTCTTCAAAATGTTGTTTGCTTTTCCTGAGCTCTAGAAATAATATTTTTGAAAACAAAAAATATAAACACGCACTCTAATTTAATTCTAGTTGTCATGAAAAATTTGCAGCCCGAAAAAAATGATGTATAGAGCTTTGGAGGGGCAAAACTGTCGGCCATTTTTGGCCTTTACAACTCGCATATCTGCATGAAGGAAGCAACTGGAAACTTTGAGTCACTGACACCTTTTACTCTACTTATCGAGATCTATTCGTCTTGAAAGTTTCATCATTTTTCACCGAGTTATTTTCGAGAAACCGTGGAAAGAGAAGGGAGTTCCCTTACAAAGAAGAAATTATGAGAGTGCATGCATTTTTTGAGAATTTGACTTTTTATGATAAATACGAGTATAAAAATTGGTGTCAAAGATAATCAAAATAACACAGATTTTAATGTAAGTAAAATATGAATCGATAGTAAAAACAATAGTCTTGATTGTTAGTTATAATATTGATTCACATCCTAATAGCATTAAATGCATCAATATCTTTTATAATATTATCAATGAAAGAAATGATAGTAAAATTTTGTCCTAAATTTATTACACCCGATAGTTATATTAAAGACTAACACATATTGAAAAATAAAACATGTCAGTGTATCTACAAAAGCTTGGAAACAAAAGACAAGAAATTTGATGAATAATAAATGGCTTGTTATTGGCATTGGGAGATGTGAGAGTATACATTCCTATATTCCACATCCCGTTTTTGCTGGATCCGATTGTAAGTTAACGTGAAATGATGCATAAAGTCTAATAGAATTTACTAGCATACTTGCAAAATATGCTGTTGATTTTTGTGAATGGTGAACACTTCTTCAAAAAGATAAATTTAGTGCTCGTCCATATACGCTTCATACATTGGTTAACAAACAATCAACATATTTGTATTTACAGGTTTTATGTATGTTCGTTTTCCTCAAGCGTCACAAGTATTTGGTTGCTTAATAAGAGTGGAGTGCAAGTGTGAAAAAAGATAAAACTCAAGCCTATCGGTCATTACAATGCATACAACATTAGTCGATATTGTCATTTGATTTCTAATGTTGAAAGAAAAAAACGAACATTCATTGAACTTTTTTATGTTATAGCTATTGTTTCTAATATATAGTAAGAGGCAATCGAGGTAATAAGTTTTTATTTGTCAAAGAAGAGGATGAGAGAAAATGTATCCCATTTCACTTTCATAGAAAAACACGTCAAACAAATGAATAGACAGATAGAACCACTGTAAATATATGAAATTGTTATCATCTGTTTGTTTCTGTCACATTATTCATATTTTGATTAGCTTGATGGTGAAATTTTAAACTTAGCTTGAATTGCCCAATGATCTGAGCAGAAGCGTTGAATTGATGGAATCATTTGCTGACCTTTCAGTTTGAAAGAAGCTGGGCTCAAATTGAACATGGTCGATCTTGCCGGTCGAAAGTAGAGTCGATCGAAACGAAAACGAGGTGGATTACTAGATTCAAAACTTAAATTTGTATTCCATTTCATGTCCCATGTATAGGCATATCTTAGGTTTTGGCCAGTCTCGATCCATACATCGTAGATGCCTGTCGGAATATCGCCCGCTTGTCTGAGCTAAAATAAAAAACAAAAACCGTATATGAGATATAGTACAGCGAATTAAAATGTTGATATCAGTAAGCGATGCACTGTGATAGTCCAAGGATGGTGGAGGATAATTAGCACAAAGTTATTTTGGAAATTATTCAAATGTATTTTAAGCAATGAGAATATATGAAGACCAAGA
Source organism: Rotaria sp. Silwood2 (assembly GCA_905329745.1). Lineage (NCBI taxonomy): Eukaryota > Metazoa > Rotifera > Eurotatoria > Philodinida > Philodinidae > Rotaria > Rotaria sp. Silwood2. Next base: position 38,735 of record CAJNSZ010000104.1, read on the forward strand.
TATTAGATTGAATTTTGTACTCGAATACCCAACAGAACCAATAGTTATCAGTATCAAAATTAAATGTAACCAGATGTGAAAGATCTTTCCTTCACTATTGTTAAAATTTATATTGTTCAACTAACACGATTTCAATAAATATTATGTTCTAATTGTATAAGATTTTATCCTTTTGAATTCAGACATTATTGTTAAACAATGTCACTCACTTCGTTATCATGAAGGTTTAAATCGCCACCAAAAAAGACAATTCGATTTCGTGAAGCTTCGAGCATCTTTCGAAAGCAATACTTCAATTGTCGAATGCGTTCATGAGCTTTTGGTTTAAGACTTTCCAGATGAGATGTCATCAAATCGATCTTCATGCCACCGTTATAGATAGCCTATAATGTATTGAAGGTTATTGTACTAGATTTCAAACCTATCGATCAAATGACAGACGTGCACGATTAACAAATTTCGATGCATAGTTGTAGATGAAAAAGGAATCCACTTCGTAATTTTCTACATTGATTGTGGACCGTCGGGTTAAGATGACTACGAAATAGCCTCTCCTGTTGCCTGAAAGATGGCATGACATTTTTTCTCAAGCGTTGCATGAATTAACTTACCCGTATACGATTTGTATTCGGGTAGGAGAGTACGAAGCAATTCAAGCGATTGCGGAATCACTTCTTGAAGGAAGACAACATCAGGTTGTTCTCTAGAAATTCATGCGAAATATATTTGTGACATTATATCCCATAATTACCGTTTAATAACGTCAATAACTCCACGCGTTCGCGCTTTTAACGTTTCATGCAAACGATCTAGACCATCGATATTCCATGAAAGTAATTTGAAATGTTTCTCCATTGATGAATCACTTTAGCAATATATTAACGATAGCACACGATTTTGTTTGCTGAGAGCAGTGTTGATCAATCACATAGATGATAATAGGATAAAAGACTAGACAAGGCGAATAGGGAATGATAAGAATACAAAATGTTTGATTTTTGAATATTGGCTTTATTGTTATGCTCGGAAGCGCTTACGTAGGAATATGAATATATAATTTAGAAGCATAGCATCTACGAACGTAGAGCAACATGCGTAAAAATTTCATCGATGCGGCAGTAGGCTACAATATATCACTCAACAATATGATGAAAAAAAGATGATAATATAATGGAAAAAAACTACCAAAGAAAACGAGAACCAATAAAAGAAAGAAGTGAGGAACAGAAGAAGAACAAACAAACAAAAGGAAGACGGATGAAAAAAATATTGAAAATGGCAGATAAAAAGAGGCATATGGATGCACATGTAAGTATTCAGTTGATAAACTCAATCCATACAAGGAGCAGAGTTTCGTATCTGTCTTGCAGTTTTCCACTCTTTTCATCCGAAAGAAGTGCCCAATATCTTTTAGCGTAAAAATCGAAAGAATCTTCTGTTGTCACAGAGATTAAGTTCTGTTCTGATACAAATGGACACCGATGCACGATTTTCATTCCTACTCGATATTTTTGCTCAATGTTTCTTGATGAGTTTTTGACAGAAAAAGAAATAGAGGAAAAAGTCAGACAAGATGCGAAAAAGTATGAGCAAAAAAGCATGTGCGTAACACTGACGTTTAATACGAAATGTTATTCAAATAACGTATTTAGAAAGTTGTCGCTTGAATATTTTTTTTCCTTTACCTGAAAATTTGAGTCATCTAGTATATTATTGCGTGTTTCGTTTTTCCTTTTCTTTCTTTCTGTATTTTTTCATATATGAAATAAAAGTTAGCATGTGTGAGTAAGAGTGCAGGTAAGCATGTTTTATTACACATGACTCCATGCAAATGTATTATATTTTTAAATACATTTGAAACATACTGAATTACATTTATTGTGAAATTTTCAAAATATGTTTGCATCATCTGTAAAAATACAAACGAGTTTCTTGAAATACTTACGTTCAAATAAGCTCAAATTACTTATAAATTACGTCTGAAGCCAATCATGTTCAGCGTTTCATCTGATCACGATTATAACTATAGACAATTTTAAATGTAATATGAGTCAGACGGTCCCTATCGAAAACGCGCACTCGTGCACATCTATCCTATTGACACTTTGATGCTCTTCATTTCCAGTTATACATTTAAAAGCAGTCTATTAGTCTTCACGATGTCGTTAAGATGCATTTGAGCGGGTTTCTTAGTTTGAATGTTCCATAATAACTGACGATAAATTAGTTTTGATATTTTTTCTTGATGTAGAGGGCTAAGATTTTTATCGCATATATACTAAATGAAGATCTTTTATTTCTGAAATTTTCAGCTCTCTAGCTAAAACTAGTGATGAAATGCAACGAGAAGACTGAAATATACAAATTTTCGAAAATGATTATTTTCAATATTTTTTTACTGTGAAAATATTGCAAGGCAGTTCCGTGGGCAGTCAACCAAAAAATCACAAAGTATTCAGAAAATTTTATTTTGTATCAAACCTTGTAGAGCTTCTTTCGTTGATCATTTTGGTAAAAAAGATTTCGAATTTCATTGAGAAATGACGATGTTATAAACAAAATACTAAACACTGTAAAATCTAAGTAAAAGTCGATTGACATATCGCAAAATGGCTATATTCTGGAGGAATGTGACAAAGTAGGTTTTGTAAAGGAAACTTTGCTCTGCAAAACTCTATAATTGGTTTCTTAGATACAAGCAAATAGTGTAAATAAATCTCGATTAAACATTGTATACGATATTGTTATCAAAAAAACCTGACATCTTCTGTTTTTTACGATAAATATTTTGACTATAACATTGTCATTTCTTAATGAAATTCGAAAAGTTTTTTTACCAAAATGATCAGTGAAAAACGTTCTACAAAGTTCGATACGAAAACAAATTTTCTAAACACTTTGTGATCTTTTGGTTGACTACCTACGAAACTACCTTGGAATATTCAGTACGAAAATTTATTTATTTCAATCTTGTCGATGCATTTCGTCACTACCTTTTGCTAGAAAGCTGAAACTTTCAGAAATGGAAAATAATGATTAGATATATAGGTGATAAAAATTTTAGCTCTCTAGGTCAAGAAAAAGTGTAAAATATGTCAAAAACAATTTATTGTCAGTTATTATGGAACACCCTTTATGTGAGCATATTACATTCTCGGGAAATTCATTGATATCATGCTTACCTCTTGGCACTACAGGATCACAAAGGACGGGAGACGTTTTGCGTTGAAATCGGCCCCCCTAGAAAGCACTTATAGTTTTACATGAAACTTTCAGCAATTGTAGGGTTCATAGTCAGTAATCATTCCTATAAGTTTCAGCTTGATCGGTCAACCTTTTCCGTTACATTGGTACTCAGCCATATAGGCCGTATTGAACCTTCTAAGGATCAAAGAATCACTTATTTTAGACGAAGTATATACATGCTTTCACAGTCGATTTACATNTCTATATTATACACGAACTTGCTAAATTCTATCAGTCCGTTAGGAGGTGTTTCGGTAGTGGCAGATCAAATCTGTTCATGTATTTGGTATTGAGGAATGGTGAAGCTTTTATGAGTCGAAAGTTCAAGTTGATGTATGCCAAATTATTGACTCATATTTTTACATAAGAAATTAGGAAAGTTCTTAAAAAATGGCTAATTGACTGACCAACTTTCTTTTCTACGTTATTCTTCATGAGAAACGGGCCTAGTTTAAAAATTTCTATTTAATTCTGAAGAGTGAAAGATGACAGACACATCCATATTGTTTTATCGAATAACATTCTTAGAAAATCTTAAAGGAAAGAACGCATAGTTTTTCGTTCAGTACTCACAACTGTATTTTCACTAAAATAAAAAAGCAAACAATGATTAGCTGCCATTGTATGTAAAATGTCGAGTTACTCATCTACTTTTTCTCTGTTTCTTCTTTCTTCGCCTCCTTTTCTCTGCTTACTCGTACAACAATCAAATCAAACTTGAAAGATTTGGTTGTTCTTCCATCATCATAAATCTGGAAGAATGTACAAACAAGGATGACTGCTAACAATATTTGTTTGATTAACATGTTAATCAGCAGAACCGAATGGAGAAGTAATATTACAATTCATTGGATTTTTTTAAATTTTACTCATAGGCGGCGGAGCGTATAGGCCTGAAAGGCATGAGCCTCATCTGAATTGGGCACTATTAGGCTCAGCCTCACCTGAATTACGACCGTAATGTTCAGCCACTCGAATCTGGCGTTGTTTGGATAGACAGAACTAATTGCAGTGCAGAAAATTGAACTTTCTACCTGTTTATCTATTTATCGAGATGAAAAAAACTGAAAAATTGATATGGCAATAAAGTTCACTGTATAACCTAGTCGAACATCTTGTAACCAAGATACAAGGTACAGAAATGTAAACAGATCTTGAAAATTTAGGTACAGGATAATTATATTATCTTGTACTAAGATCTGTAATAAGATCATGGATACAGATCTTTAAGATCTTGACTGAAATACATGTGGTCCCAAAATGATCAATGAAATTCATATATGGGTGCCTTTAAAGACTTCTGAAGTAGTCTTTCCGATGTAAAATTTGACGCTGAATATGAATATGAAGTCAGATTTACTCTACAGACATAAGGATCTAAATTAGAGACCAATGTTTTATTCAAAAAATGTTCAAACCCATCGTCCTCATGAACATCCTTTAAGAAAGATCATGTTTTCTTGAACCATTCAGCACGGTACGGTTCCTACCAGTGGCAAATCAATCTTTAGTAGCTACTGTTAAGTCAAGATCTTGAACCAGATTTTAAGATCTTGGGCAAGAAACATCCATTTTTTATATCTGAATTGTATTTATAGAACTCTGTACCCAAGATCTGTTCACTTTTCTGTGCCTTGTATCTCGGTCAAGATCCTACTTACAAGATGTTCGACTAGGGTATACCGCCATGACTTTTAGCGGCACCTTTTCTTTTTATTCATAGAAAGTGGCATGTTCAATAAATCGATCATAAAATGATGTGTTCAAAATATAATATATCTGTATCCGAGCATCTGCGTTCTCTTTCGTGATGTTATCATTCACTTAATATATTGAGTCGAAATACAGCTCTACCAATTAAAACTATGGCAAAAATATTAAATAAATATAGTTTTAAAATAATTGATTTCTACGCTTCGCTGGATTTTGATCTCTCGTATTTTATGGACCCATGTGACATCATGAATCTTTTAGGATAGTGGGTAGCGATAGCATTCATAATCTTCAAGATACTGTTTCGTCGTAATGCATATTTGATCAGAAAAAATATTTTCTTTCGAGTAAAATATCAGCGTTCATATTTGACGTTAGAAATATCAAATGTCATTGAAACAATTTACTAGGTTCATTCTTAAATATTTTACAAAAAAAGAAAAAAATCAGACAGTATAATCCTCACGAGAGACATGCAAGAGCCTCCAAAATCCGACTCCATCAGAGTCGAATTTCGGAGTCAATCTGTTGTTTCGAAGTCAGAGTTGAGAGAAATTATAGAGGCTTCGAAAACCTTTTCTTATTTTTTTTCCGATGCAGCATGGTGGAAATTATTCCTAACTGCAGTTGTATTTTAAGGTTTTTTAGGTACTAATTTAACATTATCGCACTCTTTTTTTATTAAATTTAGAATTTCATCTTGAGACAAGCACTTAACTGTCAACGCAAATATCTTCGATAGACAAACAAAAATTTGAGATATCAATTTTTATTTTCTTGTCTTACACTCAACATATCTGTTTATTGGCTCATAATGCTATGAAAAGAATCATTTATATATTGAGTAACTGGAATTAGAGTAAATAGATCATTCGATGATTACACAAATCCTGTTGCAAAGGGTAAAATGATAATTTCTTAGTGTTGTATAATGGGGTGTAGATTAAATAATAAATTGTTTTACAAGTGAAAACGTAATGCATAAATGATCCCGAATCAGCTCGAATTTTCAAACTACTACACCGATCATAGGTTACATAATATTGCAGTACATGTAAGTTGTCACTGATTCACGAATAAAAATTGTCGGAGTTTTTCGAAGTCGGAGTTAAAAGAAGCGTAACTCCGCAGGTCTCTAATTCTCACTCTTCACAATAAGTGTCTAATAAACATTTAATATGATCAAATCGATTGAAAAAATACACTTTGAGCTTCTATAAACCAAATGCAACATAATCACTATTTGCTGCCACATATTTATAACAAAAAATTTGATCAAACTGATCCAGTACGAACAATGTCAAAGTTCATATCGTCGAATGAAAAATGATAATCTTTTTACTGAATTGATAGTCCAATTTGAGTATGAAATAAATGATTCTTATACTCTATGGAAATTTTGCAGCTTTGTACAGATTTCAAAATTCTTCCGACAAAAAACAGTGAAATAGCGCGGTACCTTTCATGACTACAATAGAACTAAATAGTGTGAAATAGTTAAACATCTGAACTTCATTCAGTTATATGTCAAAGTAATATGTAAGTTTGTTTAATACAACAAGAAACATCCACTGACGAGGGAATGTCACCAACTGATCAATCGCTTTTGAGTCGGAACTATGTGCATCATGTAGGTCCTAATGAGTTATGAATACCCTGAAAAGAGTTCAGACCGCTAGCTTATTATTTGCGAGATACTGCATTTTTGTGATATTTCTAATTAAGCACAGTGCTGTGGTCCCCCTCAGGAGCCAGAAAAACTGAGTTTTGACTTGAAACTTTGCACAGAAACAGGCCTCAGTGAGAGGAGTTTATTGTGAAAGTTTCAGGTCTTTTGGTTGTTTCTATCCTAAGATACAGCTAAAAAGGGTGTTTTTACACTGCTCGTTATCCCTGACGGGTTCCGATATTCTTATTTCAGATTAGGAACAACCAAAAGATCTGAAGCTTTCACAATAAGCTACTCTCATTGAGGTCTGTTTCTGTGCCAAATTTCAAGTCGAAATTCAAAACTCAGTTTTGCTGATGTTCCTGAGGAGGACCAAGGCATTTTGCTTAAAAATATCGTAAAAATGTAGTATCTCGACAGTAATAAGCTAGCGATCCGAACTCATTTCAGGGCATTCATAGCTCATTAGGACCTACATGATGCACATAGTTCCGACTCAAAAGCAATTGATCAGTTGGTGACCTACTCTCGTGAGCCTCACCTAATTTTGAAACGTTCCGCCGCCCCTGGTTTAATTAATAATCATTGTTGCAATCATCAACTATGATCATACATGGACCGGCTTCGGAATCGTCCTATATTTCCTATATTTTTTTAAACTGGTCCTACAATATCCTACTTTCTAGGAATTTGTTCTATATTCCTATATTTTTCGAAAAAATGAAGATGGTGGATGTGGGTCTGCCTGTGAGTTTGGGCTGTGACACCCGTACTCGTACGCACCACACCTCACACCTCACACCTCACACCTCACGCCCACACCCACACCCACACCCACACCCACATTCAATCCATATAACATTCTTGTTCTGACGGTATGTTCAAGGATCCCATTTTGGAAGATGACAACATATTTGCTGTATTATGACCTATGATTATCCATGAGTTTTAAATAAATAGGATGTATCACGACGAATGTTTTTAGTCGGCATTTAAATCAAGCAAATCAGGATTGAATAATTAGAAACAAATATTAAACATGATCACTATCGTTTGATTTATGTACCAGTTCAATACGAGTATCGGCTGTTGTTAATTGCTCTTGCTGTAGTTGTGAGCGTCCCATCGGTACCTCTTCTGTACTCAATTGCTGATTATACTGAGAACGTTTAGTTTGATGAAGTGGAGTTTGATAAGATATACTGACCCCTGAGAACGATATTAAATAAGAATACATTAAAAAGCAAGGGAAAAGAGCTGAATTCATCGGTCAATGAATTATTTTGGTCCAAAAGTAATAAATGGAATTCACTGAGCCTGTGTTTTTCTCACTTTCCATTGTTATTTTCAAATTCATCGGAAAAATGAATTAAGTCAGCTAGTTTGAGAGCACTCATCTCATATTAGTACTTTTTCTTGCGAAATCTTTAATAAGAAAAGCAGAAAATTTTAGCACAGACAGCCTATGAAAGTAGAGTAAAAGGCGCGCTGAACTCAGTTTTGTAGGAACCTATCGTATGTGAGAAATTGAAGTAGCAAGAGTAAAAACATGATTTCGCCTTTTGTCACTATTTGTCCCACATACAACGACTTACTGAAATGGATCTGTATCTGGTATAAATGAAAGCAATACCAAATGCTACACCAACTTACATCTACATCCACATCCGTTCTAATTTTGAGCGAGTTATTCTTTATGTCACAACTATAAACCTGACCCGAGTAAAAATATGAATCAAATGGTGAGATCAATGGTGCTACTCCGACCGTGCCTCTCGTATCATGACTTCTAGGGATTTTGGGTGATATCAATCACATCAATCTAATTAATATAATTGAGAGTATTATAGATTCTTAGCTCACACTTTAAACTCAATCGTGAATCCAAAGCATTCCTTTGCATGATAAAACACCTAATGAAATATTTTTCTGCTGCTTAGAAATAAAACGTTGAGCTTACTGGAGTCGCGTTCAATCATTGGAGGCTCCATTTTACTCATTTTCACACGTGCCATAGCGGTCATGATCCAATTGAGTGAACTCTTTACCTATGTCCATGTTCAACACAAAGAGGTTATGTAAGGAAAATAGTTCGAACTTACCATTTTTATTTCGGTCATCAAGGTGTCAAAACGACTATCCATCTGATCAAATCGTGATTGAAGATCGGTGACAGTAAACTCCATCGACCGCTTTTTGATGTCAATCCCGGTTTGTGCAGGTGTTACATCCTCTTTCAAATGACTTATATAAGAAGTGATCCGCTTTGATTCATCGGCATTGATTGTTAATGATTCCGATCTATGCATATATAAGCCAAACATATCATGAATGTTTAAGTTCGAGATTCCTTTTCAGATGCCTAATAACTTTCGTGTTCAATCTTCCCTAAGGTACCGAAAAGTCCAACAATAAAATGGTCATAGATTTTGTTAAATGGCAGATCGATTTAGCCTTAAATCTGAATTCAAGTACGCTGTGTGCAGATGTGCACTTCTAACATGGTTAAACTTCTTCATTCTCACGAAGAAATTTCCGACACTCTAAAAAGATACTTTATCTTTGTTCAGCATTATCCAATAACTTTTTTCACAGATTATTCTGTACTAATTTTTAGTGAAAATTTTCTTTATGCTGCTTTGCTCGAAAGAGAAGCCGGATTTCGGTGTCAGATGGATTTGTGATGTGTGAGTGGTCGGGCGGGTAGATATTCTTCTCATTCTCAGCTACACACTATGCCACCCAACACCCACACCCACACGCTAAAAAAAACTTTAGATGCAGACCATTTATTCAAAATATAATGAAGACTATGTTTTCATGCAAACTGGTGGTTTGCAAGACGCTGGTGCATGATGGAGAAACTATATTTCGCGAATTTTTTTAGTTGATGTCATTATTTGTCTATTTCGCATACAAGAATCTGTGACGCATATTCAATACGTTCAATGAAACACAAAAGAAGAGAAAATTTGGTAAGTATGAGTGACATGAACACCTACACTCACTCTCCATCAGACCAAATTTTCATCCCTATATGTTGTTTGAAATAGGTATGTAAGCTGAGGCTACCTATAATCGCAGCACACATTACAATCGATTAGTCAGATTCAAAACTATTATAATCAAGCAATCCGACTAAATATAATTAGATTTTAAACTGACGGTATTATTTTTTTTCAATTTTAAGCCGCTCTTTTGGCTGAAAATCACATATTTTCAGTCGAAACTAGATTATAGTGCTCCTAGTGGAAAATAATCGTGATTTTAATGCAAATATTTTTCAATAGATTAAAGGATGTTTCAAAACTTACACAGTGTCGGTGGTCATTGCATTGGTAATTGTCTCTGCTTGCTCATCGAGTAATTTTCGAATGTAATCGTTTGTTGAATATCGTTCAAATTCTGACCACGCATTGTCAACAGTGTCATCAATTGGAATCATTTCTGAAAAAATATACCATTAAATAAACACATGAGTATTTCATCACAACATTCGTTTATCTGATCTTTTGATTCCTCAAGTGAAAACATATAAGATCACTTACTGAAACATCGCGATTGGTCGGGATCATTGTTTTTATTAGCACAGCAGTTTCTGCAAAAGTTTTGCCGACACCATTGACAGAATTGTACAAATGAAATGAGAAACGTAAGTGGAGGAAACAATGCTGGTCGGCCATGATAATTACGAACGAACTCACAACGATCGTAGGCCCAAACATTACGCGCTTGTGTTTGGATGTCATTTATTGTGAAACTAAATCATATTTTATATTCATAGTTGTTTAAGTTAAGTTTCTCGCCTTTACATACCTGAACAAGGCAATAAGTAAGTTAAGCAATAGTATATTGACGAAAAGCATGTGAAAAGCGAGCATGACTTGAGTGGCAATACTAGTACTAGCATCTGGTGTGACTGAAGAAAAAATAAATAAACGAATACATAAATGAATATTTACTGATTTTTTTCATGCAATATCTCTACCTTCCAACATTGAGCGTTCATCATCGAAGCTGCCCAAAACGAAATAATAAACTGGGTAGACTACATTGTGAAAAAATTGTCGGCCATCAAAATCAAAGGTATGATAGGCTATCATGGATCTTGAGGTGATTCCATAGCCGAGAATGAAAATAACGATGACGAGTATAAATAATAGGAGATCGTTTGTCTACAAATGTAGTAATGTCGTACATCAGTGTGCTCATACAACATGCATACCATTTTTCGAATCATCACCAGTTTGGGACCGAGTTGTGGAGCAATGCCAATGAACAACACCGAGCGAATGAACCACAATTCCAAGTCGTAAGCCATCACTATTCTATAAAAACACAGTTATATGTGTTGAATGCTCGAACAGTCATGAAGCATACCTCGCATATGAGAAACTTTCGGCATCTGTCTGTGTAAAACGAAGTATAAGTCCGATGTAGAAGAGAAGATGCGATGGTATAACCAGGCACAAATTTGATATTCGGTTATTCAAGTCAAAATAGTCGCATATCTTGCTCATCAGTGATGGGGAATCTTGAAAGAAGAACTAATAAACAAAAGACTTACATGAACTTTCATCGTACTGCAATGCGAAACACTGACCTGTCGAATTTCTTCTACGAGCATGGTAGTCACGGTGATGATTGTTATTATTTCGGTCCAGTGAATATCGGGAGTGGCGTTTTCAGGCGGATCAAATGCAAAGAGCATATAATAACTGAAGAAAAGCAGGAAAAGGGCATAGCCAAACTAGAATGGTTCATATAACAATATGACAAAAATTGAATTACATCACCTTTGACTTACACAAGTATACCAATATTTGACTATGGGCCGATTGTGAAAATGGAGAAAATGTTGGAGCACCGTTTCATTCACGTCATAGTCATCTGTATAATTGATACCATTTTTTTTCAATCTAAATTATTTTTTATCACATTCGGATTAGTTATACTAAATACGTACCGTTGTTTTGGATTCGTCGGTGTGATTGCCTATCAATAAACAAGAAGATTACATAAACATAGCAGAGATACCTATAGCCTACATTAGCTGCTTTTCTCATACTGGAAGGTTTATAAAAACGCTTCTCATAGATCGAAATGAAAATCTGCGAGATTCCAAATGTAATTATATTGACAACAAGACGCTTTCGTTCCCTAACAGGATCGATTTTATCAAACCATATATTCGTTAGCAGAGCTTGACAGGCATCTTCATATAAGAATTTTTTATCATCTGCGACTATCGCCATTTGTAAACATGTGATACCTCCATAGAGATCCACGCGTCGCATAATTAATTCGCATGCTTGGTGTTTGTCATACAAGTAAGAACACCGAACGAACTCAATAGCATAAGTTTCGAACTCGTTCGCTTTGGAATCCAATGTTTCTTTGGCAGCCTGATCTGGCGCATAGGCTGATAGTGATTTAAGAATTCTAGAAGCAATCAGTGCTGAACAGATACGAGTCTTCATTTGACTTAAAAAGATTTTGGCCATATCAAGTCGATAGGTTAGCACACACCAAAGAAAGATGTCACGATAAATGTATTCGGGATCCATCTTCTCTATATCAGCATTTTCTTTTGGTTCTACCCGTCCTGATCTAGATCTTGATTGTTCCGCGTAAAGCGGACGCATGAAGCCACCAACTAATGTTTTTAAAACAATAGCTAAATGTTGTTCCTCGTTGAAATTGAGTTTTGCATCGATCTCATCCAGCAAATACAAGGGATCCCACTATATCAGAAATAAGTGTTTTGTATTGTGAACATTTAGTATTAAAACATAATTATCTTACATTTTTGCGTCTTGTCTCGGAGTACAATTCTCTCAAATAATGGGTTTTGTGTGACCAATGTCTGTTAGCTTCTTCCGATGAATTATACACAGGGTGAAACAAAACAGCTATATCGATGTCGAGCTTGACGAAATTACTGACGAACACTAGCAAATTTTTACTAAGTGCATCAAGTAGATAGGATCGATTTTGTTCAGTCTAAAATGAAAAAGAAAGTACGTTGGAAGATCCAAGTGATATAATAAAAAGCATACTTTAGTTTTATCATTTAAGATCCTTGCAGTAGTCACATATTGATTGTCTGTAATATCGGCAATGCTCCAGCGAAGTGCTAGAGGCATTTGAGCATCGGTAGTCGGACGATACTTGTTCTTTGTTTGTAAAAGATTGTCTCTTGCTAACAATGAAAATGTGTGTTAGAGAACTCTATTTTTTTTCTAAAACTCATACATTTAATTTAAGAAAAAAAAAGTCATTTACTCAAAATCAAGTTTTCATGATTTTCTATCGTGTAGGAGAAAAGAATTATTGTGAGGCTCGAATGTTGGTAAAACTGAGAAAATTCAGTGGCTCTTTCCTTTGAATATTCTTGGAACTCATTCATTCATTGGAGGTACAATTAGAAAATATAATACAACAGTCATTTTTGACATGCCCAATATATAGTTTCACATTGAGTTCTATAAAAATAATATTATGTTGTTGGAGTTACCTTGGACGAAAGCATTGTAAATTGTTTCCCGCAAGGAATTCGATGAATTGATATTGAAAACATGAACACTATCTCGAGCGGGAGATGTCAAACAGGTCGCAAATGAGAATAAGTACTTTCCAAGAGCCTTTTCTTCACCCAAGCTCAATAATTCACCTACAGGTAATCTTTTGCCTGTCGCTTCATACTCTTGCTGTCGAATAATGCTGTAAAGGTTTCGCACATCCTTGACGAAGTCGAGACGATATTTGCCAAGCGGACGCAAAACTTCTCTCAAACTGTGTATATCAATAGTAGATTTACCATTAATCGTTTTTTCTCTTAAAACTTACGTGCATTGAGTCGATGAACCCGAATTTCTAGCATCAGCCCGCGAAAACTTTTCATCAAGCATTGCTATATCCATATGATCTTCATTGTCACTAGCTGTTTCATCATTATTCATAATACTCTCATTTTGATTTATTGTTGATTTAGAAACATCTATAATGACAAAGATCTTAAGACCCCACCCACAACTTTTAGTTTTTTGTAAAGAACTGTGGCCTTCAAGATTCATGTATGGTTAAGTAGCTTTATTTTTTTACTTTCACACGTAGTATGATTCGTTGGCTTTACGATGATGCTTGTGAGTTTTACAGAGACTGGCTGAGTCAACACATCATTGGATTGATATTTTGCCAGTCTCAGTTATCTTAGTATTTTAAACTTCTCCTTGAAGCTCCACGAACAAGACAACTTGTGCATAGAACACCCTCATACACTCTGCAAATAATTTTTTGTACGAACGGACACGACATATAAACATGATTTTCAACATCAACATCTGTCATGGGTTTCTCTAGGAATAGCATTTTAGTTTAAGGTGTGAGTGTGGATGAAACTGTGGTTGTGGTCTTTCTCGTCACACTCCAAGCCTGACATTTGCACCAGTGCATAAAGGTTCTGTTCGTTTTTTTATACTAGAAAAGAAAATCGAGTATCGAGCATCACGAGAGAGAATTTTGAAAAATCGGGGCTTTGTTAAGTTGTTCTGACAATCGTTGCCTGCACTTTGATACCGATCGAAAACTTATACTATTAGATTGAAGGAAGAAATCTAGGACTCACAGAGACACGTGCGTTTAACGTTGTTATTGGAATAAATTAATAAGTTGAACGGAAATTTTCCTGCAACATTTCTAGACTTAGACACATACTTCGTGAAGATTTTAAAGATATCAGTTGTTCTGGTAAAAAAGTGGCTTTCTGACATATGACCTTAAATGATAACTACGAAACTAAAAAAATTACACTCACTTTCGGTCAATTTAAGGTATTTGCATAATATATTAGACAATTGTCCACTTCCCTGTGTAATTCAAACAAAGTTGAGTATTTTTATTTTTTTAAATAAGTATGACTTACATCGATAATAACGATTGGAATTAGTTTCTCTAAATCAGTGCATATCGATTTAAGTGCGTGAAGGCTACCGCCGACTAGAACAGTAATTAATGGTACTAAATTAAAAAAACATATATATATATTGTAAAAATTTACGAATTGTATCCTCAATAAAATGCTGACTTTTGCGTCTTGCACCACGTGATATTTCTCGAGCAAGTTTTGAAGCGAATTCACCGGTATCCAGAGAATCACATGTGCCATCATCAAAAAAAATGTAATGTGTGTGATTTGATTCGAGTTTGTATCGTCCATGACCTTTATGCATTGCCCCCTGATTGTCATCACTCCTAAGAGTATATAATAAAAAACTGATACGATAGAAAAAAGACATAGATAACAATTAAAATAGCAAACAACCAGCTATATTCGAGAACTTTATTTAAAAGATCTATTTGTCAAACCTGCTTTCAAGTTTGTGACATTCATGAATGTTACCCCATTTACCAACAGCGATGGCACTGAAGTTTATCTCTGGGTTTTTCGTCCGACTCTTGTAAACTACTTCACCAACTAGTTCTGAAATGCTCTCTTCTTTGTAACCACTTGTGATAATCCATGCATCTAGAATATGACGGTGTTGTTGTTTGAGTTTGTTTAGTGCTTTTGCTTACCCGATGCAGTAGCAGCATCGGAAATGCCTTGTAAAAGTTCTTTCTCTAACTTGATGCTCGGTGTCGAATCTGTATCGCCCAACATTCGCATGATAAGACCAGGCACGGCTATACCCCACACACCCAATAATACCAAGCAGAGTTGGTCGAGTTCTGTTTGGATTTCGCACCTTAAATACTAAGATAAAAAAGAAGCAAAATCACTTTTTTTATTAGACAACTGCATAATGTACAGGGCTGTTTGAGTGGGGTATTATCCCATAGCATTTGGTATCTTCTTTCTTAGTGTGCTTTTTCCAGTCCCATCCCTTGTTCAATTGAGACTTATCAGATTTAGCGTGATCGTAATTGCAGACGCAACGTTGGTTGTCTGTTCTAAGTCATAGGAAAGCATATCATTGTTAGAACTTTCAAATAATCACACGTGCTTACTCTTTTGGAATGAACGTCGAACATATTCGTTGCTGAAATTTCAAGCGGTCTATGGCAGTGCGCCAAGGAACCGACTTATCATTGATATTGAAAAAAAATACAAAATGAGAAAAATAATAGAACAAAAGAGTACATACATCATTAGACGTCCATTTAGGCTCAGTTGATGAGGTCATGTTTCGAAATCAATTAATTTTCTCCTAGAAAATGTAATTGTAAGATCCCTACTTCTTACCAATTTAACTGGAGAAAACGAAATAAATGCAACTTTTTTGTTTGAAATAAAACAAACTGATGCTTTGCTACCCTTTCTGTGGCAGAATAAAAATGTACAAAATGCATATGAATATGGCTGTCAGAAAAAAAAAACCTTCTCTTCTTCATTATTATTTCAACAGTTGCTATGTAAATAGTGAAAGATTTTACGTCGATCTTACGAACGTATATATTTTTCTTTCAACCACTACTGCCTGCTAAGATGTGCACTTTTTCTTCGTTAACGACTAAGAATTTTTTCTCATCATGGGACTCTTTCATGAAGCCCTTTCAGAGAAAACGTATGCTTCTCTCTGTCGCTCGCTCTTCAATTTTCTCTTTCTTACCATGTTTATAATGAAACCTATTTTTTATAGAACATGAGTACGAGATGAGAGCAACCCAAGCAGATAAACTTTTTCAAAACGCGTTTAAACGCATGAAAAAGTGTTTTAAAAATAAAAAAAGTGAATATTTTTCACTCACAATCGCGGTTCCCGACTGTGAGCGAAAAACACCCATTTTTTGCCGTTTTTGTGCGTTTACACGCGTTTCAGCAAAAAAACGATTGTAGAAGCGTATAAATGCATAAATTATGCATTTATACGCTTCNCTCTTTGTTTGTGGTCGCATGAAATCAGCTCGCGACTCATGGATATAGCCAACTGATTACTTTATTTAATTTTTTTCATTGATGATTATCTTCATACTATTTTCCATAGGTTCACAAAACTGTAATAACATGTCTCACCTCGCTTCATCAAGCTTTCCATTCTTGTTATCAATAACAATTTTGGCTCTGATAAAAATATATAAAGTACGATTTAATTATGGTATTCAAATTTTTTTTAAGAATTTAAAGAAAAAATCACTGATAGAAAAGACAAATAAATGATTTTTTTTACAGCAAGTGGTCGATATAATGATTGTGGTGTTCGATATGAAGTTTCATCCCCTCTATTCACTATTATGACATCACTTCGTATTCAACAGCACATTTGTAGTTGAGTTCTGTAGTTATTGCTTTGTTTACACTTATTCATCAAGTCTTGATACTTTTTGAGAGCATTATAAGTGGCACACGACTTCTAAGCGATATTAACATTGACTATGAGCCGACTGCAGGTGTGGATATGTGAGGTGTGATTTTTTCACGGGCTATCTTCTGGTGTCATAAAATCTATGGGAAACCTCCATTTTGAAGTCCAAATGGTTGAAATACTTTGCCAAAACGTGAAAAATTCAAGTATTTTTTTGTGAAAAAAGACTTTGTTGGCCCTTGTTTGTCCACATAATAATGTTTGTGGAGAGTGTGAAAAGTCATGGCTTGATAGGAAAAAACAATGGTCTTTCTTTTTACAAGAGTCATCACTATGTTAACGCTCGAAAAAGTGGAAAGCTTTTGTACCACATTAAAAGTACGAACAATGACCATTTTTCGCCTAGATCTGTTACCATTATTATCGAAGTGTACTTCAGAACTCAGTAAGGGATGGTTAGATCCAACTAATGCTTTGGATTTAGTACTAACTCTGTAAGGCTTTTCTTTTCAGAATATTAAATCCAAAATCGAAATTTTTTCTCCAGCCATGATATCTGGTATTCTGGCCGATCTCTTCTTAATTAATATATTGGTGAATAAAATACAGGTTCAATAATCTGGTTGAACAAAATTTATCATTATTATTTTTTAATTCATTGTTGCAACGACAAACTGGATTGAGTAGCCTGCTGCCACTCTGGGCAATGGTGTTTATTAGCTACTTCACATGTAACACACGCTTATGTAAGAGAGAGGAAGAGAGAGAGATGAATACAGGAAAGAACAATAGAGACATGAAAGAGGACAAGAAGATCAGTGGAGTGTGACATTAGTATCGACACAATTATGATTTTTATCATTGAAAGTTAATTTATTTGTTAACGTATTATATGAAGTATTAGTTGCTTTTTTACATTTTAATGAAGTATTTCGATATAATATTCGTCTTTGACTACCATTAAGACCTGCTGGATAGGTTAATTTAGGATTAAAAACACTACCATTCGCAGTAAAACGTTTTTGTTTTCGATTAATTGAATGTGTTTCAATAAAACAAGCATAAACTTCATTTAGAAAAATATTTCGAAATTTTTTTCCAGCTAAACAATAAAGAAAAAAATTTACAATATGTGGTAAATCTGATAATATATCTTGTATAACAGTTGAATAAAATATTTTTTTATATAATCTAATATCACTATCACTAATTTCGAGACATGGACGTCTAGGTAATGAAAGTTGTCTATCATTAATTCTTGTAAAAAGAAATACGATTGTATTTGGAATATTAAATATAATTAATGATAATGTAATAGCTAAAAGTATTCGTGTTACTTGTGCACTTGTACGTCGTTTTATTGCTTGATTTGTATCTGTTGTTAATGATGAATTTTGTGACGATTGATAACAATATCTGACTGATATAAGTTCTTTTTTTATCATATCTATTTGTGCACTTTCTATATTCACTTTTTCCTTAGCTATATACCAATCAAATGATGTATGAGAAACACGATGTAAAATAACAGCAATAAAAATATTTATAACTGTGATTAAACCTAATAAAAAATATATTAAATTTTAAAATTAAAAATTTTTTTTTTACCTATGAATACTACATAGTATTCTAAAGAAAAACTAAAAGAATTTGGGTTTTTATTGAGACTTGAGTAACAAGGGAACGTTTCTACGTATCCAATCACTTTTCAATTGGAACTCTGTGCATCGGATAGGTTATAATGAACTGTAAATACTCTGAAAAGAGTTCAGGATGATTGCAAATTTAGCAAAACCATTCACGGAATAATCTTCATGAACTTTTGAGATAGCATCTTTCTATTAATCAACGAATTATACTAAAATGTCTAATATAGCTAGAATTCACTCAGATTTATAGATAAATTATGGATGAATTCATCTGTGTCCAATCTTCAATTAGTAGGAAATCATTTGACTCGAATAATCTTCAAAGAAATAATATTTTTATGAAATAATAGCAATATGGAAAACCTTCATGTTTTGAAACATATTTATCCGGAACAAATCTCTTACGTAACGTCTTCAAATAGATACTTTTTAAAATACAATAAAGTAGCAGATTGTTTTTGTAAAAACATTTCGTTTATCTCACTTCGTGTAACTATTATCTATTTATATCTTGTATAGCAGTATTTGATTAATCGATCTTCATCATGTTATCAAGTATTTAAGGCAATGCATATTAAAAAAAATATCATAACTATTTAAAATGGTAGACAACTGTCATACCAGCTTAGAATACGGGCCATTTCCGGCGAGAGTTTGTTGAAAATTCATGAATCAGGCATCGTAATCAATGACTTGCGATTGAATGTCTCTTACATTTTATCACACTGGTAAGTTCTAATCTTTTCTTGATAAATGTACAATCATGTAAAAAAGACGCTTTTATTGTTAGCAAATATATCGAACTCTATATTTTTCAATCAATTTCCTCAAAATAATACTGAAGTGTAAGAACCATTCTAATTTTTTTTATTTATGAATAAAATAGTCTGATATTTTCTATCTGTATAGCCTTCCTGTTGTATCATATAAGAATAAGTTCCTTTGCCAAACTGAGTAAGCGACTCGATTGCGAAAGGAAATACTCTAACCAAAGCAATTATCCGAGTTCAACATTCTTGAGGATCAACGAAGGCATAGTATTGTGTGTGTTCTAGAATAAAATACAAGCAAAATACATATTTTACCACGACTGTTCACACATATACGCATGACAACCTATGTACCAAACTTCAAACAGTATAAGAGAGATGACTGAACCAAATCTAAGCTAGACGTGGATGCAACTCTGGATCTTCTACTTGAAAGACGCGCAATCTTGTAAGGCAAGTTTTCTGATCAATCTCCTAAATGATAGCAAATGTCATTAAACATACGTATATACATCAGAATGGTGTTGATTATCACGATAACAGGACAATTGAACCCTAGCATTTGAGCTTTGGGATTTAGATGTGGATGCGCATGAAGAAACGTCCCGCACTCACACTCTACCCTTAAAATGTTGGGCTGAAGTGAGTTTTAATAGAGGCTATACGAAATATGAACAACTGTTATCTAACAAAAGTAGAAAAGCATTATGTTACGAAATTGTGCTATGAATGACAGTATATGATGATTTTATTGGCAACAACTATAATAATTTACAACACTTCTGCTCATGAGTTGCATTGATAAAACGTCATGTTTTTACTCTATGGATGAGCGAGAAACATATAAAATACTCACAAAATGAACTGGTGAATCGTAATCAACGCATTGACGTTTTGACCAACGATAAATGGTTCGACCATGCGTTTGAAAGCTTTGCCATATGCTTCAGTCGGCCGAGTGAAAAAGATGCGTTCACGATGGATTAAGGCAAGAGTGATTCACTTTCCATTAGAGAACAGCTCGCCGAATATTTCTATCCGTTGGAAAGACAAGAGAAAAAGTCATGCAAATGAAGATCTCGTTTGATCTTCGGTTGATTGATACATGTTCTCCACAGCACTTAATGGTTTCTCAATATTCATATTTTTTGGATGTTCTGTGAGAGTACTGAGATTCATGTAATACATCATACCGCGTTTCTGAGAAGAGGCAAGCGTGTGCTAGAACAGTAAAAAGTTATTTTATGTTTAAAATGCTTCTCGACTTGTCTCTCATTCTCACCAGAGAACATCCGCAGGTGTCCAATTACTTTTTAATTAGGGCTAAATTCAGTTTGTAGACTTTGGTGAATAGTGTAAAAATCCAATAGGGTTCAGTTGTCTGGAGTTCGGAGCTGAGTTATGAATATTTTCATCTATTACCTATAGAAATTTATCTAACTCGTCAATCATCGATTTTTCAGCCATTCAATGAGTGATCGAGTTGAATCTTGCAACGTAAAAATATATTATCGTCATAATAATGTAATTAGGATTTCTGCTTGTTCTGTTGAATAGTTGCTCAAATATTGATTTCTCTTCTGCTACTGTGGCTGTATTATTATGTCGATGATCTGCGTTGCAATCGCCTACACTATGTTGAGAGTTACAAATTCATATTTATCGATAAGAATAGGTCTTGATACGACTACGAAGTCCTCGAAATGACAGGTAAATATGATCAAGTATTCAACAGTTATGATTGTTTTATTGAATTTTGCTAGCAATACCCGGATATCTGAGTGATAGATATGTAGTTTTGAAAATAAAATAATTAAAGAATTTTAACTTGAAACTTCACCTCTGAATATATGGGTCTGCGAGTGGCATGTGAGTCTCTTCATCCATGCCCAAACTTTAAAATTTTTTTTTAAATGATAAGAGTCTTAGTAGTAGTCATTTTTATTGAATAAATAATTAGTTGAGATATTAAATTTTGTCTTGGTGCCTTACCATTTGTTTTAATTGTAATGCTTTTCTATACAGGTGAAGGAACAGATAGAAAAACAGATGAAGATAATTATTTTATGAATGGATGAACGTCTTGTTGAACTGTTTTGGCAGATTACTATTGCTTATTTACTTTAGTTTTTTATATAAAAATTGTTAGATATTGAAATAAAATTATTCATAATATTGAAGGTGATCAGTTGTTTTATACGTCATTGTGTTGTAAGAGAAAAATAGAAAGATTTTTGTTTCATGTTGATATACTCAATGCATACTTTATCATTTTTCGTCTAATGATTAATCTTGTTTAAAAAGATTTCTATCAACTGAAGTATTCAAATCAATGAATGATTTATTATGTGATTACATAACTGACAATCAATGAAATTTATCAATTAAGAAAAATAAAAATTTGAAGAATTTACTAGTTTGATTATTTAAAAAATCATATGCCTTTATTTCTTGTACAAGTAAATAAAATTAATATACAAAATCTTTTTTTTGTCCACAGACGTGCCATTTGTTCATAATCATCACGATCATGTTCATATTGTAAATCAAGTTCTTTCATTGTTTAATGATCTAGACAAGAAAATAGCTTCCATAAAAAAAAATCAGAAGTTTTGAGCAAAGTCTCTTCGAGATATAAAGTTTTCAAGATATAATTCCTTGTGTATGGATAGTGTCTACAGCAAGCATGTTTTAAAAGCTTCTTATCTCCAAATGTCAAGAGAAGCACGAATCCCTTTAGAATTTAAACAAAAAAAAAACATTACATAGTATCAATCGGCAAAAAAATTATTCACATCATGAGAGGACATCTGAAGAGATTCTCTCGTCAGTGGTGGAGAGAACTCAGAACGGTCTAGACGTATTTTTATTTCTCAATAGAATGAAATGGTTCAATTACAAAGGATCTATCCATAATTTAGTACAACAACGTCATAGCTGAGAAGACAACATCGGTAGATGTCGCGTAAGCCTATCTATTAAGTATGAGTGAGCATAGACGGAGGGATACTAAGAATTTGACTTATTCTGTTCAAATTAATTTGTTTTTAAATATTTAAAATAGCTTTCTGGTCATATCCACTGCTGCAAAATAAAAAGATGATTAGCAATCATAGAACAAGGATTAATTGAGATTAATGCAAAAACATTGAATATATGCCTAGTCAATCAGTCAGAACTGGGAACCGTATATAACTGGTTCTCATAAACATTTGCCATCGATATTTAGCTTTCCTTTGCTATGCTAAGAACCATAGATTTACACATAAAATGAATATTCAAATCAATCAATTAGAAGATATAATGTTATATTGATGATATAAATTAAACTAAGCATCATCGAAATTGACGTTTTCTTTTTCAAATATTGAATTTTTTAGTGCACAAAATATTTTAATGACTAGATTAATACTGAATCAATAACTTGAATACTTTTTTTAATAATTTATCTAATAGCCATTAGTTAGCATACAATTTTTATCCAATATATTATGTTAGTAAATCGAAAACAAAAACAAAAATCATAGGTTCTCTTTTCAAAATAGAAAGCCATTGTTTAACATAATCTATTTTTGAACTAATATTACAATAATATTCTTTGAATATTTATTTCTATAAAAAATATTTAAAATAATAAGTAAATGATACGAGATTTTCTTGAAGATTTAAACATGCTTATTAAAATCTTAAGAGAAGAAAAATAAATAGAAGTAGAACTTCAATTTAACAACTAAGAGATAATTACAAAAAATTTTTTTGAAACAAATTATCAATCGTTATGATCCAAACTTTTTTTTTTAATCGATAAAATTAACAAAATAAATTACAGTTGTTCGTTTTTCTTTTTATGATTGGTTAATGCCGCCCTTTTGATGCTATTTGAAAGGAGGCTACCAAGTGCAAGCTATTGTATTGGATAAAATATAATCTAGACACATAAAACGTATATTTCATAGTTTAATAATAATTTACTTATTATACTATAATGATCAATTTTTAAAATAATTTATATCATATGATAAAAGCAAGAAAATATTAAGTGATGATTCTAGAGGATTTCGTGAAGATAAACAGGTTTCTTGAGATGATGATATAGGCTCAAAATCAAGTCATTCACAAAATATTTCAATCAAACAGGTGGACATAGTTATGAATCATTAGCTCATTTTTAAAAAAGAACAATAAGGGTTGAACATTTGAATAATATATTTTAATCTGAGATGTTAGTGTTTTTATTTTTTATATGAATGATTGGTACTTTTTCTTAATACTTATTTCATTTGACAAAATATACATAAAAACCAAAAAAAAAAATATATATATATATATATATATCCTTGAAATATTTGTTTTTAATATTCTGAAAATACAATCCATCAACAAATAGATGTTTTCGTAAGGAAATTTAAGATTATTTTACTAATTATCACATGAGAAGAAATACTAGATCTGTTATTCTTTCTTCTAGATTTATCTATTCTTTATCTTAACATTGTTGTTTCGTTTTTTTCCTTTAGCTCGTTCTGTGAATGGCAGGCATCTCGACCATGTAAAAAAAAAAAAAACATTGGTATTAGTTTTTTTTTTTATCTAATGAGTCATATTTTATAGCCTTCAACCATTACCACCCTTCACTTAGTTCCATCATCGCTACTATTATCAGAAGACGACACGTATGTGTCGAGGCCGTCGCTATCCATAATGGTTGCTCTCAGTCAAGAACGAATACTACATACAGAGGACAGGTTTGTTGTGTTACTCAATTCTGTAGACGTATGCATAGAAAGAAGAACGATCAAGAAAACTACATTAGTTATTGATGTTGTTTGTGTCAGAGACAACGTTAATGTTAATGTACAGCTGTTGCCTTGAAAAAGTCCGCTATTCATTTGAGATAAAAATGAAAAGGTGAGCGTTGAATATATATTCTTTTTCTTCAAATAAAAAGATGATATCTTTCTGTAATATTACTGATTGGTAGCTACTGCACAATTAACATAAAAAATTTTTAAAAATTGACAAGCAGATAATAAACGTGAAAAGCGATAAAAGAATTCCTTGGATAATGACCTTATTAGAAACATTGTATTAATGAGTGAAAAAGAAATGAAGACTATTGATCATTTTTACACTTTTGTATAGCTTAATACAAAGTATAGAAAATAATTTTTTTCATGAAATGAATGATAAGTTAGAGAATAATAAATAATAATTATTCTAATTGGTAAGGCCTTTTTTTTAAAATAAACAAATGCGACATATGCAATAGTACATTGAAGATAGACCTTGAAATCACGTTGTTTTTACCATTAGTAATGAGAATATATTTCAGTCGAACAGCTTCATATGTCGACATGTTCTTGTTCGAATCTTCCCAAAAGCACTGTTTCTGATTCGATAAATTTCACCTATGACAGAAATAGTCGTCAATGGGAAGCAAAGTAAATTTTAAGGCTCTAATGGGTGAGAGAATCTTTGCATTCTTCAAAGAAATCTCGCAATCATTGTTGCCACAAATGTTTGAATATTTTCCTTTTATTGTTTGTTTTTTTTTCGTTTCTATTGCTCGTAACAAGTACTTATTCATATACATCTGTAAAGAAGAGATTAGAATAAATATTGTCTGTTGACGTGAGTATTCATCTAATGGTTATGATTTGTCTAGTAAATCTGTATAGAATAATTATTCAGTGATGATGTACGATAATAAATATAATTTTTTTATTTTATATTTATTTTCTCTTACATAAAAAAATTCGTCGTCAAAAATCTATCCATCGAGATTGAAGAACAGCAAAAAACCATTAGCTTTTGTTATTTTCGTAATAGATATCTATTATTATGTTTTTATATTTTTTCTAATTCTATCGAAATAAAGACGATGACATTTGCTCACGTCTTTATTCTTATGAAACATGTCGTTTTGTTTAATCAACCATAACGACAACGTTTCATTACTGGAACCATATGCTGTATTCTTTTCTTCATCGTTACATGTTTTTTTATGTACACAAAAAGAAAAAAAAAGATTAATCATGAACATTGTTTTACGATTAAGAGTTCGTTGACTATCATTTCTATCTATGGATTTAGTTAATCAGATATTTAGAATAAAGTTTATGTGTATAGTCTTCTTGTTTTTTTCTTTCGTTTCTTTTTTCAATCACCTTTTTTTCTCTCTTCAGTATCTTCGTCATGTTTTCGTTCTTTGTCTGGTTGGATGTTATTCGTTTTTTTTTCTTTTTGTGTATGATTTTTGTTCTTCGAATATAAAAAAACCAATAATAGTGTCTTACACATGCAGTTACGTATATATATATATATATATTCATCCTTATCTTTGACAACATTCGTTATTAACGAACACTATAACTAATCATCAGCTTCCGAGGTATTTTTTATTGAATCAATAACCACAATCGAACAGTAATATATTAGTTATAACCATAAAAAAAGACCAATCAGGTGTTGTCGTCTTCATACTCTGTTTGGTATTTCTTTGTGGTTATCAACATCTATCTATAATAGAGATGATGGATGAATTTGTGTCTGTTGTTGTTGTTATTAGTTCTAGCTACAGATAAGACGTATGTGTAGTGTCTAAGACAATAACTAGCAGAAAAAGAAAGGAACATAAATGTATGGTATGGCAATTATTTGTACATAAGATGGTCATCCATTCGTTTTTTTTTCCCAACTTGACTTCTTAAGACGCTCTACTTATTTCATCCAAGAACGAAAGTTTTATTCATTTCATGCTATTTAATTATGTGATATGTAGAACAAAACTAATGTTAGTATTTTCATTGACGAAACAAGTAAATTTTTAGTTCAAGGATATCAATAGTAACATACTGTCGATTTTTTTCTTCTTTCTTTAACTTAGTTGAAAAAAAAATATAAATATGTATTTATGATTTATTTTAAGTACGATAAATACTCGACAAGTCGAGGTTTTTTTTTTATCATAAAAAACTATTCTTCTTTGATTGTAAGCATTTCGAACATAGTAAATATTCTTTTCCTTCTTGCTATCTCTAAGGACAACTATATGTAGACATGAGATTTCATTCGTATTAATATTTGCAAGTTGATTAATATACATTAAAGTCATATAAGACATAACGTTTAATATATATTCTTTTGAAACAAAAAAAAAAAAGTATTTCTATTTTTTTTTTTTTGTAACTAACAAAAAAATCATGTTGAAGTTTCTTTCAGCTTAACTGTCATTTTGATGTACATATATAATTTTCTTTTTGTTTTTTTTTTCTATTCTAGGACGAGTTTTATTGAAATACCTCAATGGTGTTGACAAGTAAATCGTCCATAAAATTTTTTTATATTAATCTAACGAAGGCTATGCGTTTAACACTCAAGTAGTAATGTTTATCGGGCGTTTTCTGCTCATTATTATTATTATGCTTTGGACATTCATATTTGATACAAGTACTATTGAAAATATATCTGAAAATAAAAATGAACAATCGGATTTAATTGTTATACCTACTCAATTATTATCATCTAATCAAATAGAATGTCAAGAAGCATGTTCAACTGATTATTGTTTAAAATATGCTTTATTAAATAAAAATTGTACGAAATTTATACGTGATCAATGTGATTGTTGTACTGTATGTCTTCGAAATGAAAGTGAAATATGTGGTGGAAAATTTAATATTTATGGTGTTTGTGAACAAGATTTATTTTGTTATAAATCAAACATAACAACAAAAAATCCTGTTGAACAAACAGGAATTTGTGTAAAAGGTTTAAATTTTTTTTCTTTTAATTTTCAATAGATAATGAGATATATTTTTGTTTTTTTTTTCTCTTTATTTTAGCATGTTTAAAATTTCAATGTTTATCAATGATTAAAAATGATAAAACAACATGTGAATGTATCAATAGAAATGTACCTTGTGATGAAAATCTTGATTCTAACATAAAAGATAATTGTCAAAATCAAACAGATCTTGAACAAGAATATGAATCAAGTTTTTTGAAAACTACTGATGGTAAGTGTAAATTTATTTGTTCATTGAATTTTCTTATTATCATATTATCTTGTCGTCGGCTAATTATCTTGACTTCTTGTTATAAGACCTTCAATTAGAACATTCAAGTGATGAGGTCATTTGTATATATCTGGTACAAAACAAAAAGCAGAGCCAGCTGTGATCTTTCTTGTATCTTATAATCTTATGTGAAAGTATCAATAGATGGTTTAAGAACTTTGCCACCCTTTTGCTCTTTTTGTGGTTAATGGAGATATATTATGGAGTAAATTATCCAACTAAGCGCACATATACATATAACATTATATGAATATGTCATGTCAAAGTAGAACATTGTCATAAAAGAGACGTTCTAGAGACTAATCCTATATTCTAATAATATTTTGTATTCCACAGAAGAATTATGATATAGTATTTAGTTTTGATTGAAAGCAACAGCATGGAGTTGTCTATTAATTTTTGTTTTTGTTTATTTTAATTCTTTATTTAC
This sequence comes from Rotaria sp. Silwood2, assembly GCA_905329745.1. Taxonomy (NCBI): domain Eukaryota; kingdom Metazoa; phylum Rotifera; class Eurotatoria; order Philodinida; family Philodinidae; genus Rotaria; species Rotaria sp. Silwood2. The sequence goes on from CAJNSZ010000104.1 coordinate 66,594, forward strand.
TGTAATTATGATCATAGAATTAAATGTGGATATTTAATGGTCAATTTTTCGAAAAGAATTATATTACTTTTTTTGATTATTCATCTTAAATTATAGATAGTTAAATTGACAAATTATTTTTATTAGCTTTTATATCGATTAATGATGATAATAAAAATTGAGTTCATGTATCAAATAAGATTACTTTATTCTTGTTGTTTATTTTTATTGAGATGCTAAAACTGTTACGATAAAATCTAAATATATGTTTTTGTTTCTCTTTAGACAAAGAATTAATCGATTGTTCAAATATTGTTTGTAATAATACATCAATCAACTCATCAATTTGTTCATCAGATAGTCGATTTATCGAAGATCATACTCCTTTATTACGAACATCATTATTCGAATCAAAAGATCTTTTATCAATCTGTTGTGAATCTCGAGGTCATTGTGTCTGTTCAGCATGCCCAGAAGTTATGTGTGGTGAAAATTCCATCATTCAAATATATCGTACGGGCAATTCAAATATTCCGGGACAATGTTGTACTCAATTTAATTGCATTAAGAGTAGGTGAGAATGGGAGGGAATATCTATATATATATATAGTGACTATGACATTCATAATAAACTATTCATTTAAAGATGTATCTCTGTATAAAGTTTCAAGTCGAAATTCGCAAATTAGTTTTTCTTGTGTTTCTGTGGAAAACCCATTTTCAACATATTCATAACTTATAAAGGTGTACAGAGTTTAATGTTGTTTTTTTGTATGCAAAATATTAGTGCATTTTCATAATATAATTTACTGTTAGAAAGTACTTGAAAGAGTTTATGTTGTTTTAGCAGAAAAATAATTTGCTCTTTTACTCCAGATCTAAGTAATGCTATATAAATCGGAATCAATTGGTAATATCAGACAGATGATATCTGTTAAGTAAATATAGATTGTTATCAAATACTTCTAGATAATTCTAAAAGAGCATATGATATGGAGTCGAATAGCAAATTTTTGTAAGTATCGAATTCAAACTTGAAAACACATAAATAATTCTCGTCGGAAATAGATATCAGTTACTGGGTCACATAACATAGTAGATAAATTTTTTGTTATTGTTCTGTTGTTTTGAAAATTTAAGCTAAGAGAAATTTCTAAAAGAATTAATCATATCATAGGATTGTTAAAATCATCTATTATTACTTAACTTGAATATTTTCAAAAGAAAAAAACATGTTGCAAAATTTTTGCCGTAATCGATATATTAATATGTTTAATTTTCTTTTCTTTGTTTGTTTTTTTTATTTAATCAAGATTCTCAACAATGTCATCATGATAAAAAAATCTATAATGAGAATGATACATGGTCAATTGATCATTGTACAACATGTACTTGTCGTGCTGGACATGTTGATTGTGCTATGATACAATGTCCAATTTATACACATTGTGGATACATGTATAAACCAGAAAATGAATGTTGTCCAAAATGTGGAGGTTAGTTATTCTGTTAATCTTGTTTTGATTAGAAAGATAAATTTCTTTTTTAATGTATAATTAGGTTGTTTAAATGATCGTTCTCATGTTCAACATATGAATTCAACTTGGATTGAATCGAATGGTTGTATGCGATGTTGGTGTGAAAATGGTCGATCACGTTGTGTAGCTGAAGGATGTATAGCTCCACCTTGTGAAAATCCTCGTCAAATTGCAAATGTTTGTTGTCCTGTATGTGATGATGAAGATAAAGATAATGAAGAATATTCACAAGATATTGATACAATAACTCAATCTATATCACAAATATCAACTTATAAATGTCCAATATTAAATAATTGTTTACTTGTATGTGAACATGGTTTAACTAAAGATGAACATGGTTGTTTTCAATGTGCTTGTTCAACCATGTCATGTCCAACACCATTATGTACACTTAAATTTGATAAATTATCAAAACAATATTGTTTATGTTTACCACCATTGGGTACTAATTGTCGACAATTTTATTGTGATAAACATTGTCCATATAGTTATTCAATTGATAAAAAAACTAGTTGTCCTTATTGTGCTTGTAATCCATGTCCACAATTAATTTGTAAAAAAAATTGTACTTATGGATTAAAAAAAAATGATGTTGGTTGTCCAATTTGTGTTTGTGAAAGTAATTTTACTTCTAATACAGAACTTGTTTTACATTCATGGCCAAGACAATGTCTATCGGGTTTATTTTCATATTCAAATGGTGAAATATGGTTTGATGGTTGTCGACAATGTTTATGTCATAAAGGTGAACAATTATGTGCACTTATATCATGTCCAACACCAAAATGTTCACAACCCGTTATTTTACCAAATCGATGTTGTCCTTCATGTCCAGGTTGAATTATGATTTTATTTTTGTTTTTATTAAATTAAGTTTCTTTTTTTCTTTTTACAAAGATATCCCTATGTTACCAGAACCGACTCCATCATCACAAGTATGTTATGCCAGTCAATATGTGACTGGTGAAGAACTTGAATTTGATAAATGTACAAAATGTCTATGTTTACATAACATTGCATTTTGTAGTATATCATTATGTCCACCATTTCCTTGTTCATCACCAATTCATGATTCTTCTTTATGTTGTCCTACTTGTCCAACAACATTTGAATTCTCATCAATAATAGATATATCCAGTACAAATGAAGATGTTTGTATACTTGATAATGGTATGATAAAAAATGCTGGAGAATTATGGAAAACAAATGACTGTCAATCATGTCTTTGTCCACGTGATGGTACTGGTCAAATTAGATGTTTTTCTCAAATATGTAATCAACAATTACCGTGTTCTAATCCAGTTCTTAAAAAAGGTCAATGTTGTCCTTTTTGTCTTCCACCAACAGCTGCTGTAGCTGTTTGTATTTTTAATTTTGTACAATATCGTTCGGGTGAACATTGGAATGTGAGTTGAACGAAATTATTTTCTTTTTTTTTTTTTTTTGAATAATTTTTTATTTTGAGACATTTTAGGTTAGTGAATGTCATCATTGTGAATGCTCACTTGGAACAATTGTATGTCACCAACAAAAATGTCCTACATTAACTTGTATACATACGGTGACATTATCCGGTCATTGTTGTCCTATTTGTCGAGATCAATTATATTTTATTAATGATCAAGGCAAAGGTATGTTGAAAAGAAAAATTAAATTTTAAAACTTTTGAAACTATAATTTATATATTTTAGTTCCAATATCTCCATCTCGTTTTGGTTTTTCAATTATAATTATATTTTCAATTCTCATTCTTATTCTTGTAGTTATTATTATTATTCTTATATTCTTTTTATTAAATGCAGGACGTCGATCAATATCATCATCTAATCAAATATCTAATATAAATCAACATTCGCCTAAACTTCATCATCATCCAACAATAATTAATTCCAAATCATCAAGTATGTTTTCTTATCAATATGATTTAATGTTAATACCAAATGACATGAAAAATACTAACCAAATATTATCATCATCAAGTAATATTCCATTAACATCAATTGAACAAATATCAACACATTCAATTATTGGAACAAATACAACAGGAACAAATTCAATAAATAATGAACTTGAACCAATAACATGGAATGAAGATGATACACTCATACTTCACTGTAGTGCAAATAGTAATGATGGTGATTATGAACATGAAGTAATTAGTACTGATAATGAGGAATCTCATCAACAACCGTCATCTAATCAACAATTTCAAATGATTACTGGACCATCTACTATCATCTATGTCTAATATTGCATTTTGAAGATGATGATTATTATTTTTCTTTTGTATATAGACTCTCAGATAGAAGTAGAGATGTTGTTGTACTACAGAATATTGATGAATGGTGAATGAAGTGTATGAAAGCATGAATATTCAGCTTGTCTAACACATCTACACATACACATTAAAATAAAATAAAATAAAATAAATGTTAAATTGAATTGTCATTTATGTTTTAATTATTTTAATTCATTCATTAATCTGAATATTTCTAACAGATAAAGAATTTATTTGAGCTGTTTGAGTAAAAGTCAACACTAATTGAAATGTTTGGATATTTTTCATTTTTATTAACAGTCTATTCGACAAGGATGTGTGGAATGATATTATACTTTTTATATCGAACGTGTATCAGCTGATTGTCTGTGCTTCAATTAAAAAATGCGAAATATGAAAAAGATAAGAAACGAACTATATAGAATGATGACGATATTGCTTGAATAGATTTGCATAGACATATAAATATGTTCTTCTATTGAAAAAGTATATTATCTACATTCTTTCATGCCTAGATTAAAATTCAACGGTCATCATGTCTTTGTCAACTATTGACAGTCTCTTTTCATGTGTGCATCAACTTTTCGATCGATATCATATGACTATTTTTGTATTGACGCCTCTAAGTATAACAATTAACTTTTTAATCTAAATTCTTCGCATAGTTTGATATTTTCAGTAATAGGAATATGGTTATTTAATAAGTTCTGGATAAATCGATTATTGTATTCAAATATACAATCTATGCAAGGTAAAACAGTTCTTATTACTGGTGGTAATGCTGGTATTGGATATGAAACAGCTAAAGAACTTCTTCGACAAGGTTTAATTTAATGTTTCTCTAATGTTTATAAAAAGATTTTTTGTAGGTGCTCGTGTTATTATTGCTTGTCGTAATATGGATAAAGGTCATCAAGCATTAATAAAACTTTGTTTTGAAACTAAATGCAACAAGAAAAATATTCGATTAATGGAATGTGACTTATCTTCTTTCGATTCTGTTCGTAAATTTGCTAAATTATATAATACTGAAGAAGATCGACTTGATGTACTAATTTGTAATGCTGGTCTTATTTATACACCGAATATTTACAGTAAAGATGGATTAAATTATATCATGCAAGCTAATTATCTTGGTCATTTTCTATTAACAAATCTTCTATTAGATAAATTAAAACAATGTAAACCAAGTCGAATTATTAATGTTTCATCAATTGCACATAAATGTGAGAAAAAAAAAGAGAGAATAGAATTATATATTTTTTTTTGTTTATAGATCCTCCAACGACTAAAGGATTGACGGCATTAACAAATTTTAAAACAGATACTATTTGGGGTTCTTATTGTCCATCTAAAGCATGTCAAATATTATCTTCCTACAAATTAAAACATGACCTACTTAGTAATTTTTAAATATTTTTCTTTATTTTCAACTAATTTTTATTTCATTTAATAGGTCAAGATGTTCATGTATTTGCATTAAATCCGGGATGGGTATGGACTTCTTTTCAAGATCCATTACGTCCAGCACTTGGTACATGGCTTTTTCTTATTGTTTATCCATTACTACGTATTCTTAAATTTATTTTTGCTAAAACACCGTATATAGGTGCTCGTACAACTGTCTATTGTGCTGTTGAACCATCATTAGAACAATCAAGTGATTTGTATTATGAGTACGTATTAAATTAATTAATAAATACAAATATCAATTGATTTATTTTTTTTAAGGAACTGTGCTTCTGCTAAACCTATTTCATTATGTACAGATGAGAAATCGGCCGAATATTTATGGAAAATAAGTTGTGAAACAGTCGGACTGTAGTGTCATATCTGGCTTTTGAGTCTTGGGTCACATCAAATTACAGAATTGAACTAAAAAAAGAAATACGAATAACTACTAGTAATTGTACATAAAATAAGATTGTATTTTAAAACACTTAGTAATGATCCTTAAATAAAACTTTTTATTATTAATTATCGATTAATCCAATAATAATAATTCAAAAGATTCTATTAATATCATTAATACAACTACGTAATACTGAAGTAATATCTATATTCAGTAATCAAATGACTAAGATTTCAATAGAAAAACGTTAACGAAAACACGAGTTCAAAATACACAACAAANATCTGTCATCCATTCGCCTTGAAATACCTGTGGTTGAGCAGGGACCAATAGAAATCAAGTTATAGGAAAAACGACTTTCTTAGGGTAAATCAAGGCGAAGAGTTCAAATCTGAGCTGTATTCATCCCCAAATCCTATTGGTTGAGAGTAGCCAATAGAAATAAAGTATTTTATAGAAAAGGTTTGCCAGAATAATTTTGATGTCCACACATTCTAGGATGACTCATCTGTCTCATTCACTTTTTGAAGTACACATAACTCTCGGATTTAAATCCGAGGTTTTCGCATTTATTTTTTCATTAAGTTCTATTTTATTATCAGCCAGGTGTAGAAGATCCACAACCAACATGGACTAGCAATAATACAAATGAAACTCGTATTGCTCTTATTCGGTATTGATGAAAAATATTAAAATTATAAAGACAAAAAAAGAATAATAATTAATCTGATTTTTATATAGATGGAGATCAATACGTTATAATAATCAATCTGTATTCTGTTTGAATGATGAACATCCAGATAAAATATCAGCATTCGGTTGTGAACGAAGTGAGTTTTATTCGAATATGATTATTACATAGTTAGAACCGGACTGGTCGGTTTTCATTAAGTTTTTTATTGATTTCTATAGCATTACGGTTGATCTATTTCGCTCTTTTTTTTTTTTGAACGATTTTAATGATCAAGAGATATGAGAGCCTCAGATCGTGCTGAATGACTTTCGAGCACATTTTTCACGACTACTTTTAACCAACATTCATAAAATCTTACTAGCTATTTTTCTCAGAAAAATTGATTGCTTAATTGATATATGAAGCATACCAACTTTTTGCTGGTTAAGTCAAGAATTTCGACCGACCGATCGAAAAAAAATTTGTATCAGTTCCAACTATGAATTGTTATTAGATTTATTTGTTTTATTTTTTTAAAAGCATCGACTAGTTTTAAAACAAGATGTGATACAAGTAATAACACTTGTCAAAATGAAGGTATATGTACTGCCGTAACCGAGAGAGAACCAATTCAATGTGATTGTACAGAAACACCTTACAGTGGTACTTATTGTACTGATAATTGTGGTTCATTACCTTCACATTGTAAATATGAAAATCTTTCGTTTTGTCAATCAATATATTAATTAATATAGGTCATAATGGTGGTAATTGTACGAAATTAGGCTTCTGTGAATGTACATCTTTATGGGAAGGACCACTTTGTACAGAAGCCATAAGTAAATCTTGTTTTTTGTTTTTTTTCTTTGAAAATTTTATTTTCAAAAAATGTGGTGACATTTTTTTTAGATCCATGTCTTTCAAATCCTTGTCAACATAATGGACAATGCATGCAACTTGTAAGTTTTGCATTTTTATACCATCACCACCTCCTCTAATTCTTCCAAAAAAATCGATTTCTCTGAAAAACAGATACTTCTTTTAAGTAAACATATATAGACATAATCTCTTGAGATGTTTACTTTTTAAAAATAATTTCCAATTTTAATATGTTTCTTCACAATTTATAATGTTTTAGTAGAGATCTCTAGTAAAAAGGTCAATAATTAAATTCAAAGAAGAATTATAAGCGCTAATTGTTACATAATAAAATAATTTTTCTTTACAGTAAAGTTTGAAACGATAGAAATTTTTTTATTGATGAATCATCTTCATTGACTAAACATCTACCGAAAATTTCATGGAATTTCTATGCATACTATCAAAAATCGATTTTCGAGAGAAGGGCGAGCCATCTTAAACATTTATCATTATACATTATTTTTTTAATTAGGGTAATACACCTAGGTGAATTTGAAATTCGTTTATAGATGAAAACTTAAGAAAATATTTAGTTTCATATGTGATTGTGGAGATTCAGGTTGGTTTGGTGAATTTTGTCATATTACTAAATGTAAAGAGAAAATTTTACAATTCTATTCTATATTAAAAATAAAAAAATTTCATTTATAGATCCTTGTCCAACTGACCGCTGTAAGTCTGTTTTTGTTTTGTTTTGAATAACTTATGAAAATTATGTTGAAAATGCTCAAGATCACAGGAAAAGTAGTGGCGGACGTACTTTAATTTGTTATAAAAAACTACTTATGTTCCACATTTGTTCATTTATGATATGCGACAATAACATCAAGTTATATTTACCTTCGATATGAATATTGAAATACAAAAGATATAATGCCAATAGAACAAAACAGAAATATCGAAACAAGTTCATTAAGTTTTTATTTCATCAAATGATCTTGAAAGCTGCAATTCTTCTATTTGATTTTTTCATATATTTTGATCAGATTTAAGTCGAAATCGTGTGCTTCAGAATAACTATGAGCGCACTGGAGCAGTATGTACTAGTTACATCGACCGTTCTGGTTTAGTTTACGAGTTTCATCCAAGGACGAAGTCAGTGGGTGCTAAGGCTCTATCACTACGTGTATTATCTAGTATAGATGATATCACAAAATTGTTCATCAGCGGAAAATGAAATGGATGTTGCTACGATAGACAAAACCAAAATTAATAGAAAAAAGAATCAAAAATTAGTATTACAAGAGTAAACGATCTGAAGAAGTAGTTTTGCTGATATACATGGAAGTTAGATATGATTTGATGTTATCGTCACATACCATATCAAGTAGATCTTCTCCAGATTTTATTATTATGATATTAGTGACAGAATGATGCAATAGAACTTCACTTTTACTATAATTATAACGAATTAAAGTACCTCCGCGACTACTTTCGATATGCCTCAAATCATTTTTTAGGTATGAATAATGGACAATGCAAAGCAGTCGGGCGAGATAATTTTACATGTAATTGTCTAAAAACTGGTTATCAAGGAGCATTTTGTGGTATAAATTTCTCTAATATTTACTAAGGATTAATAAAATTCTGTATACTAAGAGCAAGGTTGTTATGATACAGATTATGCATGTAAAAATGGAGGTTCATGTATAGATAATCAATGTTGGTGTAATTCATTAACAAAAGGTGATTTTTGTGAAATAATCGAAAATAAATATTTATCAAATAGTCAAATACAAAAAGAAACTAGTCCTTTAAAAATATGGTTAATTATTGGTTTATGTATTGTTAGTATTATAATTATTGTTGGTTTAATATATAGTCGTAAAAAATTATTTAAATCACGAGAACATCGAAGAAATTCAATTGATAATGAATTTAATTATAAATCTAATGAAAAACAAAATCATGATAATATTGAAAGTGATTCTGTTAGTATAGCATTAAGTCAAGCTTCACAAAATACAAAATTTATTCAAGAATAATCATTTATTAATAAAAAAATTCTAGATTACAATGAAAACAACCAAAATTATGATTATAAACGAATTGTTCTAATGTTGATGATGATTGAATTTCAGCATCATTTATATGTTGACCTTGATTTGCAACAAGATTTCTAACAACTGTTGATGCTTTTATATCTATTGCAAATTGTTTAGCTGACATTTGATGATGAGTATCACGAGTTTCAGAATGTTGTAAATAAAAATGTGATATCATATGAATAACATTACTTTTACCACAATTAAATGTAATAAGAACAGCATCAGATTGATAGTTTTCTTTCTAACATATCTGATTGAATTAGTATACGTACTGCACTTTTATTGATAATTTCAATAGAATATGAACTATCTTCTAACCATCATTGACGTTGAGCATGTTTCGATGCAGATAGAAAACCATTAACTAATGGATGATTAGGATTAGCTAGTTGTATACCAGCTAATTTCGTCTGCTGTTGATTGTCCATTATGTTTAACAAATATCAGAAAATGCAAATTGAAGAACATTTTCCAATACTCAATCAGTTGTAATAATATGAAGACTAGATTTTATTTGTTGTCATAGTCATCACGATAATTATTGCATTGCCCGGTATATTTTGAATAGCTATTTGATTAGATGGATTAAACTTTTCGAGAGCTAAAGCAGCTCCATTGTGATAAGTTTGCTGCATATCATTATCGTTATTACATGTATCAGGAGTCGATTTAATTGCTACATTAAATAATGGAATTACTAAAGTCGATGTTGGATGAGAATAACGATTACAATGACTTGAATTCTATTTGATTCGTATTACTAGCTGTCTCTAATTGCATATCTAATTAAACAGAATATTTAAGGGTCACAGGAAGTGAGCCAAACATGCTAACCAAAGAAACGTGGTTCACTTCATATAGAGAAAATGAACCAATCAAAATGCGAGTCCTTACTTCACGGCCATCCAACTATTTTCCCAAAACAGGACAATAATACTGACAACCCGGAAGTGCCATTCCCATAACAGAACAATAATACTCACAACCCGGAAGTACTATTCCCAAAACAGAACACAATTGTTCTGTTATGGGAATGACACTTCCGGGTTGTGAGTATTATTGTTCTGTTATGGGAATGGCACTTCCGGTATCAGAGTACCATATATTTAAAATGGGTATAGTATGGACTAATGGACTCCACTTAGGCTCACGCCAACTTTGGCTCACTTCATACGACCATATTTAAGTTTATTTAATTCATAATAGTTTTATTTACTTACTATGAGTTTTTTTGATAGAATTCTAATGGATGTTCATAGTTTTTTAAATGTTCTATTAATCGATCTCTCCATTGATCTTTATATTTACATGATATAAGAAAATCAGGTATCGATAAGTACGATGATGTTCTGAATTTATTAATTTATTACATACTGTAATACCATACTTACATGAAATAGTATGATGTGGTGTATGTGTAAATTGACATGCATGTTCACTATTTCTATTGCGGTCTCGACAAAGTTCTGATCAAGGACAAGGATGTGAATATTTTTCATTATGCTCTGCTGAGTTTTCATATTGTAAAAGACAAACATGATCATCTTTATAGAGCTTTAATTGCTTAGAATTTGTTGAACTATTTATAGTAAATACATAAAGAATATAGTTAAATGTATTACAGCTATATTATATCAATAAGTCTTTGAGTTTTGAAATCGCATACAATTTATATTTTTTTGGAAATATTCTTCAGTCTTGTCAAGCGAATATGAAATAGTTTCATTATTTTCTTTTTCCCCTCTCACAAACACCTTAGCAACATTTCCCCTCCTCCCCACTCCTCGCATCACAGACCAGAGGTCTCCATGGGTCGGGTTGATTCGAGATCTCAATGGGTGCGCTTATAGGTCAAATTTTTCAATAAAATAGAAAATTTTCAAAAGAAGTTATGTATTTCGACTAAATTTCTTTAAATCCTACAATATGATCATCAATTATTTCACATACAAAATAATATACATCCGAACGGATGAAATTTCTTTTGAAACAATAACCATGGGCATATGCTGTTATTAAAAATGAACAATCAAACATATCTTTATATTGGAAAGTATTTGAATTTCCATCTAAAAAAAAATACGAGGGCTGTCCAAGGACTAAGAAATAGGAATTTCCCCTTAGTCGAAAGTAGAGAATGTTTTTTTAGTTGAAATTTTAGATATCGTTCTTTTTGGCATCTCTGCAACACATCTAAAAGGATAACAAAGAAATGTATTCCAATATAGATAGAATAAAATAATCTTTCTGTAATTAGTAAGTACAGCTGTTTCATATTTCACATTTCAATCTCGTAGAAATTGTACTAATAGCTTTTTTTGAAAGAAAAACGAGTTCATAAAAACAAAAGAAAGAATAGTTGTCCAAGCATGAGAAAACGGAAACTTCATAATCTATCGACTCAATGTTTCCAAAGAGTAACTCGTAGCGATACAGAAATGAAATATTATTTATTATAAATAAAACAAATTTACTGAATGTGTTGCATCCTTGAAAATTATGTTGAAAGTAAGTATTTTATATGACGAAGTTTGATTCAACGGAAGAAATACCAACTTACACTAAAAATAATCTATTCTGTGTAAAAGATGACTCAAAAAAAGAATGAAAAAAAAAATTTAAAAATTGTCGAAAACTGTTTATGCAAGAGTCAAAGACAGCCGTGTTTTGTGTCAATAAAAGAATGTTGAAATTTTTTTCCATAAAAAACAACAGATTTTCGTAATTGTTATTTATTAATAGGTAGTTTTACTCAAACATATTTATTAAGAATTAGATCCTCTTTTTCAAGCAATAAAAATGAAATCTCAGCAATAATTTTTTAGTTTCATAGAATATCAAAGACCACAATACAAAAGAAAGACCGCTAATAATTAAGTGTAGAACCTTATTCAGGCTTCAGAAAAAAGAAATTGTCGAAATTTCTATCAGCTCGATAATCACATATCAGTGCAAATCAATAGTTTTTAGAAATATCGAAACTTTCAAAAGTTCTGGTAATATAGAAAATTTCTTAAATTTCGGAAATTTACATAATTTTGGAAAGTACCGAAAAAGTTGAAATATAAATGCTTCCGAAATTTCCTTTTTTTGGAAACCTGAACACTGCTGCAGCTTTGTATGATTCGAACTGATCATAAGTAATTATTTTTTTCCAGTTTAATTATTTGCCTTCTTGTCAGGGTTGCCAAATCCAAATTTCTAAAAGCAGAAGTTTCTTCCAAAAAAATTAGGAGTTTACCAGCAGATTTTTATCGAAGAATCAGGAGAAAATCTTAAATACCAGTTCCTGATACCAGAAGATTTTTTAACCAAGAGAAAAGTCTAAAAACTAGGATGTTCCTGGCTAAATCATAAGGTTTAGCAACATGCTTTTGGTGGCTCTCCCATGGGCAGTAGTAGCAAGGTAAGATAAATGTATTTCATCGATTAGTCACATTTCAATGAGAAAATTTTCGTGTCATACACATGCGTCAATAAACAATGAAAACATGATTTGAATAAAAACATAAAAGAAGGGACAAAAGGTGTATGACATCATTAAGGGAGCGATATCGGATGGGAAGTTTGCTACCTATACGTTATGGATATGATACATCATTAATAATATATCTGGACTATTTCCTAACCATGGTGCTTCAATATGTATAAATACGATCTATGCATTGCTTTAGTTTTATCATAAGCTAACGTTATCCAATCAAATAAACAAGCAACGTCGATTAAGAAATATCGTATACATAACTCAATTGACGATAAACAAGCATGCACAAACATATCTTTATCTGCTTCTTCATCGCTGTCTTGGCATTTATGTTCACCAATGGTGTACCATTGGCAAAAAATGATGATAAAAATGATTTCAAGTCGCTTAAATTAACTCATCGTAATGATTCTGATTCGAGTGAATCTTCTGAAACAATCTATGTGAATCGTCAAGATAATGGAGATGATCATAAACACTTGAGCAAACGAGCAGCTTTCACAACAGATCAACGAAAATTTCAGAATGACATGCTATATGCACATAATTACTATCGTTCTTATTACTGTGCTCAAGCTCTTCAACTTGATGATACACTTAGTCGTTCAGCACAAAACTTTGCTGAAAAACTTGCTTACGCAAATCAATTTTATCATAGTGGAACACAAGGTGTCGGTGAAAATCTCTACATGGCAAGTGGCATGACAATTAATGGTAAGTCATCTTCAAATCATTAGACATATATATATATCATATGTGGTTATTCTACCATTGCAGGTTATACAGCAGTAATTTCTTGGTACAAGGAAATTCAGAAGTACAATTTTAATAGTGGAGGCTTTTCAATGGCTACGGGTCATTTTACACAACTCGTGTGGAAAAGTACGACAAGAGTCGGTGTGGGTGTTGCTTATGGTAATGGAGGTCGTTCTGTCTATGTTGTTGCTCAATATACACCTCCAGGCAATGTTATAGGTCAATTTCAAGCTAATGTTCGTCCACAAGGCAGTTGCTGAATTGATTATTTCTATTGATAATCTAGAAATTGAAAGAGGACTCGTGATTTTATCTATTTATACCTACTTTTTTTAAAACTCTTTAATCAATAAATTACAGTAAATCTATATCATGTGTATTTTCTGCAAACTTAATCTAACTTCTAATACTTTTGATTTTTCGTATCACTCTAATATTTTGATCTGTTATGGATATGGCACTCACATCTCATTCGATTATTTCTATGTGGTCGCTTCCTTAAGATTCCTCTGTCAAAAATATCGACTTTTACGCTTTCTACTTTCGAAATCACTATTATTTTTAGTGTTTACGATGATTTTGAGAGGTTTTCTGATGAAGTTTTCAAGATTTTCAAGGGAATTCGTGAAAAATTCACAAGCAGAAAACGTATTCTCTCATGAATCGTTCTACAAATAAAAAAAAACCCTAAATATTCAAAGTTCAACATTGTTTATTGTTTTTCTCAAAACTAGCTTTTTTGTTTTTTTGTTCGTGTGTCCCATATTTCTGAGCCATTTAACGTGCTAGAAAACTCGGGAAGGTATTTAATTGAAGAGAAAATTGTTCTGAACAACTTAAGAGAATCGGATTTCTTACTTTTGACTTAGTTTTTTTTGAGAAAAATGAATCTTTTTTCACCGAAGTATCTCGACTTTTTCGAACTTTTCGACAAATACTGACACAAAAAAAAAAACAAAGAAAAATTTGAAAAATTGGACTCTGTCTAGTTCTAGTGGCAAGTGTTAGCTACATTTTGACGCCTACTCAAAATCTGTATCATTAAATTTCGGGGAGATATCTGAAATGCATGGAAACTTACTTTTTGGCCCTTGATATAGGAATAACTCTTAATGAACTCAATATTTCGAACTGAAAGTTATACTGTGAGCTTCCTTGGCCTGCACGTATATTTCCTGAAATTTTCAGCTAGATCAGTTGTTCTGGGACGAAAAAAGAATTTTGACAGGGAGAGGGGCTCTTAAGGATTTTCTTGTCTTCTGTTAGTTCGGCATTTTCTCTTGTGTATTCGTTTATTGTTTCTTTTTTCCAATATTTCGTATTAGAGATAACATAGAGAAGAATCGAATAATTGGATTGTTCACATGATTGATTGAGAATTCTTCTCCAGAACGTATTGCTTGATGGTAAAAGAAATTAATTTTCATAATTTAATAAATGAGTTATACTTTGACTGTGTGATTATCTGCAGATAAACTTTCAACTCATTGATTCTACATGAGAATCTTGATGATAAGGTTCAATACATTTCTACAAGTTCTTTTTTTCACAAATTAAGTCACTATTCTGATGTCATTCGATGTTGTAGATTTCGATTTTGAGAAACAACATTTCTATTCTTTGTATGTCACTGTAATATACATACCATATAACTGCTGCGGGAAAGAAGCATAAATTTTTGATACTTTAATATTGTTCAAAATCATCACTAGAGAAAGAATACTAAAAGCATTACTGTCAAATCCATTGCAACAATTCATAACGAAATTAAACTTAACATAATGAAGTGCGACTTTTGTCTACTGCGATTATAGGCACTCATTTGTAGGTTTTTTCTTAATGACATCTGCTGAAGAATGATCTTGCATGATATTGATATAAATTTCATAGCAGTGCACAACAATTCGATCGGTGAGAAAAATTATGGTTTCAAATGGAAATAAGACGTTTGGATAAAAAATGCTTTTCTTTTCACTGTGACAGATATCGAAAATGTCCGCGTCCGCAGAGATATTCGTTGTATAAACATAGATATATTGATACAGAACCGATGTGGACAAATTCAAACGTAACGGAAAAATGCTTTTCACTACGGAAAAAAGTTGATGAAAAAGAAAGAAAAGTGTCTCTTATCTATCTAAATATATGTATATAAATATATTTTATAGAAACTAGCATTATTCTCGTTGGGATTCGGTTTTTTGCTATTAAGTGTATAGAAGAGTGAAGGTTTAAAACATTTTCTTCTCATATATGAACATAGATTCATTGTTTGAAATCATTGTTCCTGTGGATATCATCTGTTTCGAGACTAGATGACTAATGTTCAGATGTAAGAGTATCGTGTCGTAGATTTTAGTGCTTCCTATTGAGAAGGCAGCCATTTTTGATCCGAACATCTTTTTCCGCTTGTAATCAGAGTTTTTGTCACCGATCGAATACTTGTCCAACCCTCCCTAGTCGATAATGTGGCATTTGTTGAACAGGATTGCTTCACACGTGAAGTGAATTTTCTTCTATGAGCGTTTCTTATCACTGTACTTTTTCGCTTAAAAAGCAGCTACCTGAAGGCATTATATTTTCCAGCAGAATTATTTTTCTCGCTATGCGGTCTCACTAAAACAAAAGATACCGAACAAGAACGATTGATTCGTTGTAATACAAATAATTCGCTGGACGAACATATATTCTTTTACAGTTATTGGCAAATTACTTTGTAAAACTTCATTCATCATATTTATTCTACTCTATGTTGTGTTGCTTTCGTTCGATAGGAGATAGTCATATCACGTCTTAGGCTACTCTTGTCTTTCCAATCTTTAGTCGATGTTGTTGCTTTTCTCTTTAAATAGATATAAAGGATTCTGCTCGTGTTTTGCTAGTCAATCAATAGATTCAATCTTTCTCTTCTCTTTGCTATTTTTCATTGCTTCACTCATAAGCGAGGAAAGATCTCAACGTGTGATCTTGCTTGTTTGCTTATCTTTTAAACATAAGTAGAACATTACATCACTATAGGAAGAATACGCTGATTATTTTGCTTGGGTTTTCCAGCCAAATTTATTATTGTTTCATTGATTTTGCAATGTATAGCACAATATAACGTTAAAAAACAAATAAACGAGTTCCAATGACAACTTACAACGATGAAGAGATAGTAAGATCGCTTGAACAACACAAACTCTCACTGATAACACCTACCATAAAGTTTTCTTCTTTGTATGTGAAATTAACTTTGAAAATGCGGAATATTATTTCTCTATTATTTACATGCGATTGCTAACATGTGTTGAATTTTTTATGTTAGAATTTGTCGGATCAAAGTTTTCTGGACCGCACCCGATTAGTCTAAAAATTTTGGGTTTAAACTCGGATGCTGGTACGATCCGATCGGCTCTAAAGATGGATACTGCTATTCAAGTTGTCGCGCAACGTAGTGTTTCATCTAAAGGAACTTGAAAACATAACTAATTCCATTGAATTTGGAAAGCAACATTGAATAATATATATTTGTTTAGGGTGTGGATGTGCAAATAAAGTGAGCAGAACATGTATATCCACATCAATATCCTCATCCACACCCGAATTTTCCTAACACGTTTCAGAAATTAAATACGCATAAATCTTTTTTTCAGTGTTCAATTTTTATTTCTGACAGTTTTGAAAATAAAAAATGAATCGATAATGTGAATATAAAGCAATAGAATTCATTCATTTATTCTGAAATGTTTCATTCAATGAAATCATATAATATATCCAACTAATTCAATTTGAAAATAGTTCAGATTTCCACGATCCAGGTATTGTCCGGTGTTATACGAAGAAGTAATATTAATTATTAAATTTGTCGAGCTATTATTTTCTCTACTGTTCCATGGAACGATCAATTCTTGTCTATGTATTGTACCATGAGCATCAAATGTATGCTGAAGATAAGTGGTTTTCTGATCGGCATCACAATTTTCTTGATAAGCATCAAATCCCAGATAGGCATGTTGTTGTGGATGGTTATAATGTGAAACCAATGCCGACACAAGAACTGCTTTAATATTTTCATTTACTGGCAGATAATTTAACAGACTAACAGGATATACCATAGTCGTTATATGTAGTTGAATTTTCTCTAGTCCTGGTATAGTCAACTGTTTTTTAATGATTTTCTTCATGGCTTTTTTCTCAAGAAGTTCAATTTGACGGGACAACATTTCAATGCTTTTATTATTGCTTGCGGAGTTGTTGACTTCTGAAATTTATTAAAATTAATATTTAAATTTCGAATCTCATGTACTTTGTACAATTTCGAAAAATAGCTCATGAAAAACTCTAAAAAATGATCCTAGATAATGGATAAAATTTTGATGAGAGTTACAGGATGCAATATCAAGAAGGTACGAACAGGTTGCAGCATTAACATTCTTATGTTTGAATGGATTGGTCAGATTCAACCATTAGTCCTAAATTGATACATTACCTAGCTGTTTGATCAGTTCAATGCTGTCTTTCAAAATTGACTCAGGAACATAAGTCATGAGCTTAATATTCGAAGAGAATACACAAATAATGAGCATTTCAAACAGTTTAGTATGTATGTCATCTGTACGTTAGAGGAGATAAAGATTTACAAGTAACATTATTATCAGAAAGCTAGTATATCAAATGTATTTTGTGCTCTATTGTTTTCCATTCAAGACATTGAAAGAGTGGATAGAAATATGCGGTTATAAGGTAAGGAAATGTTAGCACATTCGAATAAGTAAAGAGAGTTGAGGTAAGATAAGAGAAACATGCAGAGGGACATGTATCTATATATTATCCAAGAAAAGTGCAGAAAACAAAACAAAAATCGGTCATATACAATGTTTTTTTTTCGTTTTGCTTATCGGATATGATTTGATGATTCGGTCTGTTTAGTAAAATGTTCTCTGACTCGACTATGAAAAGTATTCGTATTCATATAATATTCTTTTTATATTAAGCATTGAGGAAAAAATGTGTTTTGAACACCAGAAAAGGAGTGAAATGAGCACCAGATCGATGAAGTGTGTTTTGAGCACCAAAAAAAGAGTGAAATGAGCACCAATTTTCTCTATGTGTGAAATGAGCACCAAAAAATAAGACAATTGAGCACCAAATGAAAAAGAACCAATAAAAAACAATAGAAATTTAATTAATTATTGTATCAAAGAAGGAAAAGACTCGTATTAGACACATGGAAAGCTGCTATATTTTGATATCTTTTATTAACACAGATTAATTTATGAAGGCGAGAACCAGAGTGAGAGTGAGGGTGAGTCAGGGCAAGAACTAGACTGAGGGTGACGGCNGGCATATATCATCATATATACCCACCAAATTTGGTGATTGGAAACGTTATAGATGAATAACAGCATGATTTAAAAAAATAACGCCTACAGTGGTTCCTATCGCTGGGTGGTAGAAATGAAGTCCTTATTTCTCAGCAATGGAAAGGTATTGAACGTTGAAAATTTTACCATATACCTAACTTTAGTAGTACTATCTATTGCTTTAATCAACATCAAAATCGGAGAAAGTGATTGAGCAACGTAGATCGTGGTTCTGGTGCAATGACTTCTAGGCAGGCTGCAAGAGTTTTTGCTCACAAGAAGCAAAGTGCAATACATAAACGTGAACTGCTTTTTTTATCACTCTTCCTGATTAGCCTTCCACAGACAGATCATAGAGCGGTATCAAGAAATAGAAAACCAGACTGCTGTGTTTTTTCCACTTTTAGTTCGTATTGTCTTGCATTTGCCGTTCAAACTGAAAATGTTCCGAAAGCATTATTATAATTATTGCTTTTTTTTTGAAGACCCACTAGAAAATCCAATAGACGCATGTCAGTGAGTGCATAAAAGTCTACAGTATTATTTACCTGTGTGATCCTGTTGAAATCAAAGCTGTATGTATTTAAGAGAGGTTCAAAACAGCGGTTCGTCCTATCATTGATTGTCTTCAATCAAGTCTATTTACCCAAGCGAAGAAGAAAAGCTTTTTTTTTGAGTCGTTCACATTTTATTCATTGTGGAGCGGAAGTTCGAATAAAATATAAAAGGCAATTTAAACTCGTAAGAAGAAGACAAGCAGATCGATTTTCGAAATGCTGTAATACGTGTCAGGGACACGATCATTGCCGACATAGTCAATGAGAGCTATAATGATGAGATATTGTTGAACCCATAAAGACATGTTCAGTATTTCAGATTGATTCGAAATAAAAGGCATTGCCCGATTTAGTGACTTATCTAGTACTGGATACCATATATACGATTTTGTAGAGCTTTTCGCGACGCATCGAATGGTGTATAAGAAATCAAGTTTTTCTCACATTTTCATGTGCTGAGAGCCCATATACTGGTTATAATTCTTGAAAGCATATATATGGTACTCATAGACATTGTGGTTCCTAGAATGCTTCAAGAAAAAATGCGAATTTCGTTTTCAAACTCAATTCGATACAGTTATAGATGCTCTTGAAACTTTTTAGTCGGTACTTTTCATCGCTACTTTTTATAACTGAAAAAGGCCATCTCCCATAGGCCGAGACTATTTATTGACTATCTAACATTCCAGTGCGTTCAATCCTGTGCAACAGAGCAGCTGAGTTTCAGCGTGAAACTTTCTCAAAAACCCCACACTATAAGTCGGGAACAGTCTATAAATATCTTACGTTAACGTAAAAGCTAAATTTTCCTTATTCGCGTACTTTCTCCAGGGGCCCGGTGGTGAAAAGGGTTTTTATTTTCATTCATAAAGAATTTATTTATGTCAATTGATCGGGAATCCAGCACTTGTTATTGATAGATAACAATCTTTGATAGGGCAGCTGATTATTGTTAATATATTGTCAATATACTGGTCCATTCATGTAAGAAAATCAGCTATTCTATTAGAAGAATGTTGCATGTTGGTAATCAGTTCTTACTGTTCTGATAGTTTTATCTCTGAAACATGTAGAGATTAATAGTGTGCAGTTTTTCAGAAAGTTTTACGCTGGTACTCAGTTGCTCTGTTACACAGGATTGAACACACTGGAACGTCAGATAGCCAATAAATAGCCTAGGCCTATGGAAGATGGCCTGTTTTTAATAATAAAAAAGCAGCGATGAAAACTATCGGTTATAAAAATGCAAGAGCAGCTATAACTGTATCGAATTGAGTTTAAAAGCAAAATTCACATAAATTTACCCTTCAGTATCTTAGGAACCACAATGTCTATGAGTACCATATATATTGATCAAATATTATAACCAGTATATGGGCCCTCAGCACATGAAAATTTGAGGAAAACATGATCTCTTATAAACCATTCGATGCGTCGCAAAAACCTCTACAAAATCATATCCATGGTATCCTGGTACTCAAGATAGGTCACTGTATCTGACAAGGTCCTTCATTTCAACAAGAATGAGCGAAAATTATTTTGAATTTATTTTGAATATGGGGACAGGAGAGCAAAGTATTTTAAAAAACCAAAAAGTAGCATACTTTCAATCAGTTTTACGAACTCTATCATATAATCAATGATTCGACCAAATCTACAATCTTTGCTCGATTTTTCAATTTCCAGCACCTTAAAATGGAACATAGAACCGATTGGTACCATTTTAAAAGCACAACATATCATGTTTACTATTATGTACTTTAGGCCTATTTTGACTGCTTTACCGAAATTATCCCAATTTAGGCGTCATTTTCACAATATCGTCTCATGGGATGAACATATAGAGCCTGACTACTCATTCACATGAAAATTTTTATACAAAGTAATCAGCATCAGGCAGTTTAGTAATACTTTATGCAATGGTGCCAATAGCACTTAAAAGTATCTTATTCATTATTATTTACAGTTAAGTAATTATTTTTATATAAATTACTAAAGTATGAGTGTGGCGTTTCACTTACAAGAAGTTACTTACAAAGTTTCTCTATTTAGTAGTTTAGTTACTTTATGTAATGAAAGTAGAAGTAACTTGTAGTAACTATTTCATCGACCTTGTCATTCAAGACATACGAACATTTTTATAAAAATCTTCTCATAAATCTTAGGCTTATTAAAACTTGAGAGATTCACATCTTTGCCCTTATCAGTAGTCATTTACTTCTCAGCTCTATAAACAAAATTTTGTTCACCTGACATAGGTCTTTAATTATGCCTGATGAAACAATACTCTGTGGCGCACCCACAAAAAATGAAAATTGTCACGCAAATTTTCGTGTGGCTCTCTGAAGTTAAAGCTGATAGAGAAATTATGACAAAATAGAAAATTTTAGAGCAATTTCGCGGGTAGGGAACCGTATGCTGATTGTTTTGATAGCAGGTGGGTGTGGAGTGTGGGGTGAGGGCGTGGGTAGATGTGTGGCTGTCAGTCGATGGAATATGTACACCTTCACGAAACCCACACCGAGACCCACATGCACACCCCACCCACATCCACACTCACACCCGTTATGTGCAGGGCGTACATAATATAATATAGACTACATACACACTAAAATAACATGTATCGTATTTATGCGCCGCTGGTCGTAGTGTCGCAGTCAGAATATGTCATACTGGAGATGTCTTGTGGTCTATCGTTAGCTATTCGTTCATCGTTTTATTTTGCGCGTGCATCTGCATATGAGCAACTCTATTGAACATATAGAACTTATAGATTTTCGTATCTCTTTTTCTTCTAGATGATTTCTCGATTAGTCATTTTTTGAAAAGGTGCGGAGAAATTGATCGAGAAAGGACTGCCTTGAAGCAGCCTGATAGAGATTCGATCGACTTGAGGTGGCTAAATCTTCAGATCTTATCGTCCGAATTTCCAAGAATAGGTATTACTAATTCGCAGTAAGCTGGAAAAGTAGTCATTGTCCAAATTTTCAGAAGAAATATAATTGACATGCCGAAAAATAGATTCGAACCACATTTCAAGAATGTGTCGCAACGAGCAGTTCGTATCGTTCTTAAATGCGTCGTACATTATGTCGCAAGCTACGGCATATGCAACATATTTTATCTTGCGTGTACAATTTCTCATAATCAAAACTTGAAAAGCACTTATTGCTCAATCTTAGATTCTCTAGCTGATTGACACAAAAAGAGTTATCGAATTCAAGGGCCAAGGTTTGAAAAGTTAAGCTGATCAGTAGAATAAGTACTGTAATAGAATTGAATTCTGAGTAGCATTGATGCAAAAGGCAGTTGTAGTTAATTGAAAACCAGATCATCTCACTGATGAGAAAGTACCAGCAGAACAGTGGTATAAAAATGTATCAAGGAGCGGCTTTTCAAAAGTGTACAACATAACATACTAAAACATATTTCTCAAGATGGCGATGTGATAACTTTAATCAAATCTTGGATATGATTTGGTATGAAAGTTTAAAAACAGTAAAATGACAAAAGATTCTGAGCAATTAGATGAAAATAAGAGTTCTCAGATATCATTCAGTGCATTGACAGCTGCTCCAAAAGCTACACAATTACTTACTCGATTCAATGGAGCCACCAAGTCCGTCAATTTCCTTTCTGTTTTCTTTATCTGCCATCTATCTTGTAAATTGCCCTTAGATCTAATACTGTGCCCAACTTTCATGGATAATACTTTTTGACCTTTACCCCTGGAATATAGCTTCCTTAATGCTTTATTGTCGATAGTAAATGTATCTGCGGTAACGTGACGACTCCAAGCTCATTTTACTAGTTAAAGAAGTAAGCAAAGCAATTAGAAAGAGACCAAGGCATAATCGTTAAGCTGTATTATGTTACTGAACAGAATTTTAATAATTGAAAGATTCTCGAAGCAAATAGAAGCATAGTTTGTAGGTAGCAAAATGTTTAGCATATGATACTTCGACGATGGTGTCCAATGCAAGTACCGAAGCTATATACAATATTGCGACGTTCACAACGCTGACTGGCATATTGATACTTTTTTCGGTCGAGCCGAAACATTCTACATAACGCTTCTGAAGAAGAAACAGAAGATCAGTTTGAGCTTCGAATCTTTTCGAAATAAATAAGACAATGTTTAGAGAGGAGGAAAAATGAAAATATGAGTTGAAACATCAACCATTAAAGATTTAAAGGTCTTGTTCGGCTTCGACAAGATCAACGCTAACATAAACGAATAAAATGCATTTTTATGGCATTTAGCCTTTTCTGACACTGACTGGATACTATCATTGGAAAAGTATTTTTATAGCATTTTTCAATATTTTTATGGTTGCAGTTTACGCAGTAAAAGTCTTTGTTGTGGAAGAATTTTTGACTCGTTCAAAATAGTTAAGTGAATAGCATCGGGTTTTATCACTTCAGAACTAATTGACTGAGACATTTCTTCAAAACTATTATCACAACAAAGATGTCTGCCACAGCGTTATTGATCAACGACATAAAAAACAAGTTCATCTCATCGATGGGTATTACATGTATCATTTTGGGCACTTTTGGCAATCTACTCAATATTGTTCTTTTCAAAAGACGTTCCATGTGGTCACTCTCACCCTGTATCCCTTTCATGATGGCTGCTTCATTTGCAAACTTGATCAGCATAAGTTCAATTATCTTGACGCGCACACTTATTGGTTTTAAGATAACACCTGTGTTCTATTCATCAATTCAGTGCAAATTACAAATCTACTTCTACTTCGCATCGATCTCCACGTCTAGTTGGTTCATGGTTGGCTGTTGTGCTGATCGATTTCTTTCGTCGTCACGCAATGTTGTCGTACGACGGTATAGTAGCATGCGTACAACAAGTCGAACAATACTCTTTATTACTGTCTTATTTATTCTTCTCTATTTGGAAGTTTTATATTGCTACGATGCAAATCAGATCTACATGCCTACACTTTGTAGTGCGAAAAACAGCGAATGCATCACAATTGACAATAGTGTGTTTTTTATCTTTCAATTTGGCGGGCCACCTGTTTTCTCACTCATCTTTGGCATCGGCACGTACATTCATATTCATAAAAACAGACATGCTCCACTTGAACTGATGAATACCGGTCCAGCAGCTTCAAAATCGGTAGGCGTCACTAACACGATGGTACGTGTGAGTCGACGTAATCGAACGATTCTCCCTATGCTCTTCGTACAAGTCTCTATGTACATCATCTGCTCACTGCTTTTCCTTGTCGTAAGAATTTATCTGAATTTGTCGATGACAATTGTCAAGAGTAATGTGCGCCTAAATGTCGAGAATCTCATTATCAACGTGGCCATTTTTCTTGCTACGGTCGACAAGATATTTGCATTTTACATATATACACTAAGCAGTGCCCATTTTCGTCGAGAATTGGTAAAACTCTTCAAACAGCCTTACTATAAGCACCGCATTGAGCCTCAACAATAACGGTGAAACTGTGGTTTGATATTGTCTACAGATTAAAATTTATTGCGAATTATTTTACTCAATATTTTTATCAATAAAAATGTCGTCCGGTTTCGATTTACAACATTGCTTGATGACACAGAGTGTGTGAGTAGGTATGTGTGGGTGTGGGTGAGGTTTAGGTGAGATATGGATGTGACTGTAGCTGTAAGTGTATCTTCTATTCTCTTACATCCACGTTCACGCCCACACCGGCCCACACCCACACCCATCCACGTCGAGAGAGATGCAGCGTGTGTTTGAAACTTGAGTTAAACTGAACTTTGAAGTTCGATATATATAATTGTTCTCTACTAGTACAGTTTCTGTTATGAAATAAGAGTTTTATGACAATTTGTTGCCTACAATCGCATGTTCTTAGTAGTAGGACCATAAACATAGAGTTTTGAAGTCATAAATTTAGAGACAATATTAAAAATGATGAATTTTTCTTATTTAGGCACAGCTGATGAAAAAAATATGAAATATTAACAAAATGTTAATTATTGCATTTGTTTGATTGAATTTTCCGTCATTCTAACTTTAAAACTACAACATAACGATATTACATATTCTCTTATACTACTAACTGTATTATCAGAAAAAAAAAATTTCTAGCATTCTTTTGTGTAATTTAAATCATATTGACTAACTTATTTTAGAAAAAGAAGTAAAATAATGTCGAACAATTTTTACTCTTCATTGGAAAAACAATAAACCTGTTCACGCTTCTTTTCCATTAAAGCACAAGGGTCGGTAACAGTTTGAAGCAATTAGTCTAAATTCGACACAGCGTAGAAGTAATTTCCTCAGTTATCAAATATAAGGAATGATTTGAAACAGAACTAACTCAAATGAGACATAAAAAGCCAAAACTTTTTACTTCGCAAAAAGTATTGTCCATTTCAAAATATAATGTGCTCCACTGTTTTTTGAATGATTCGAGAATGCAAGTAGCTAGAGCCCTGCGGTTTTCACCAATCGAAAGAGGAGACAGGGACACGTCTTTTTCTTCAATATTGTATAAGATGAAACCATTTTGAAATCGGTCATTTCTACACAACACTATAAAAAATTGATGAAAGCGATATGTCATTCCGATGACATTTTCGTTTTGACATGTGATCTAGATAGAGGGACTTCAGATCTATAGTTCAAGACATAATTGAAATGATTATCTTCCCATATCCTAATGTTGACAAAATAAAATCGTCTATTTACTCACACGAAAACAGTGAATTTCCTTTGATTTTCAAGCAAATTGTCTTACTTTTCGTCAAAATTTCATCTGAATAACAGACTGTTTTACACATTTTTTAGATGTTTTGTAGAAATGACCGATTTTAAAATGATTTCTTCTTACACAATGCTGGAGAAAAAGACGTGCCCATGTCTTCTCTTTCGATTGGTGAAAACCGCAGGTCTCTAGCTGCTGACGTTCTAGAGTTTTTCAAAAAACAGTGAGGCACATTATATTATGAAATAGACAATAGTATTGTATCTGCGTATTTATTAGATCACTATCAGATACGACAATAAGTACAATTTGAATGTATTATTTAAAATTACTAAACGTTTTTAGAAATTTATCGTGAAAAACTTTCGAATCTTCAGATTCATTATCATGGACCTTTAATAACGAATCACGTAGGTGAATTCATATAACGATAATGATGTTCTTTCTTTCGTGTACGGTATATGATAGATTTCAGAAGTAATTTAAGTCTTTATTCAATCATTAGGCTCGTTGATGATGAATCTGAGAATACACTAGTTTTAGCGAATTGACTTCTTCAAATTGTAAATAAGTTCAAGTAGTTTATTGAAAATTTCGAGTTTTCAAGAGTTTCTAAGATTTTATAGATGTTCAGAATCCCGAAGTTCAAACAAATTCCTTTTCTTTCACATAATGTCATCTTGTAGCTTAATCATAGACCGTGACAGACACTTGAATATTATGAAGTTTTAATCTTTTGAGAAATATTGTGATTAATTTAACAATCGTGACTATGTCCAATTGAAGCAACTTCATCGTTTTTCATATTTTAATCCCGTAGGTATTGTACTGACGGTAGTACCTCAATATGAGTACTAAGTGATCCTCATAACAGCCTTAGAAAACATTTGCTTCAATAGCCAAAACGAATCAAGCATCCATACGTGCTGCATTGATAATAAGTTTTTTTGTAAACATCGATGAGAAGCTAGAACTGCTTTTCCGTACCATCAACGAATGTGATGGCCCATAATGGTAAGTTATTTGCAATTGTTTTTGAAAAGCATTTCTCGGCAGTGTGTCCAGAACCAAGAGATGCATCTTATATACATCTATTACATTATTTGCATACAGTCTCATTCCATAAAAGAGGAATGTCACTTGAAGACCAATGAAAAAAAAGCAGTTCTCACATGAACAAGTTCAATCTTCCTTCTCGAATCCTGACGAATCTGCATCAGTTCTGGAGTTTTCTTCGATTTATGCCAAGGATGATTTTCGTATCGAGCATATGCCAGAATTCTAACTTCTCTATTGAAGTTGAAAACGTGCTTTTGCGACGCAAGGTGTTATCGAGTGTTAGAATGAATAAGTTTGTGCTAACACCCCTCCTTAGAGACAAGTATTGCTATAGAGATATGGAATTGTTCTAATTATATACAAGACTTGCATTTTAACTTCATAAGAGTTGCGTTGCATAAGTTTCTTTTTTATTGTCTATTATTGAACATACGTATAAAAAGTATGGGCTCATACCAACATGATAATATGAATTCTCCATGATCTGGCGAACATGGTTTTCTACTCTTGAAATAACATTTAGTCCGACCAATCATGGTATCTTTCAAAAGGACATGTGTAACTATAGAAATTCTTTGAAATTCTTGTATTTTTACACAAAGAAGGGTGGGAGTATGCGGGGGGTGCGGCTGTGGATTTTATCTTCATCAACACAAGTCGACACTTGCACCCACACACTCGACCTTTTCTCAGCTTTGTCTCAATAGTGAAGGAAGGATTGAGTTCATGAATTCAATATCATAATTTGGCAATGAGAAGAGCAAGCTTTGAAATAATCACCAAATACGTTGGTCTTTAGCTGCTTTGTGACCAACTCAAGTGTGACATTTAACGAAGGCTTTAGCATAGGCTTATTCTTGTAACACTTTGATATAACGAATGAGGCTTTGTCTGAAATCTACGACGTTATTTTGATCGGAGTTCATTTATTGATGATGATTCGATTGGCGATAGGTTTTGATTTTCATGAGTATGTGTATCTGTTGGAAAATCCAAATGAGCGAAAAGTTCATTCTCCCAATTTGTCGATGATGTCATAAGCGAGTTACTTGTCAACATAGTGGACTCATTCTTTCAGTGAATCGGCGTTTGCTCAACTGGAGCACACATTCACGTACGATCCTTTCTCTTTCCTACTTTGGTTAAAAGCATAAACATCATCAATCGAGACAAGAATGACATTATCCATGGTTATTATCTTTATGGTGGTGCATACAGTTAAATATATATTGTCAATGATAAGTGAAAGGAGTACTTGTTAGAATAGAATGGGAAAAGATAAAAGAAGGCACATCACGGATGCAATGGAGCACAAAAACAGTGACGAAAGTTTAGTATAATCGAAGAGTGGTCATTGTTAAATTCTCTTGCAAGAGCAAAGATCGGCAGATTATCTTTTAAATTTCGAGTTCATTACATAATTTTAATTGGGAAGTCAAATGTAGTCAGGGCAATCATTTTATCTATCTAAAGTTGCTAAGAAAAGGAGAAAAACTTTATTGAATTGCAAGAGTCATGACTCAACTTTGCTCTAACTCTCTATTCTAAATATCGCTTATGTAGAATGTGCCATGATCAGGCTGTTGTTTCATGCGCCTATCTTACTTTCTTGACATTTCTAGCTAAACCTTGAAATGTAATCTTGTTGACTGTTTTTGAATGAAAAATATTTGTCGATAAAAGCCATTTGTTTCTTTGCTATGTGTTCAACACACTCTACGAATCTGCTGGTAGCGAGTTATGTCATCACTTCTTACAACTAAGTAAGAAGCGATTGAGAAATCAGGGGCAGTAAAATTCTGTGTATGTGTGCTGTTATCATAGTTCCCTTGTTCATTTTAACTTTATCACAGATATTGGAATATAATTTGCCACAATCGACATTTTTTCTCAATACTTTACTTGGTTCCTGTAAATATGAATACACTATCAGACTAATTCAATAGTAGAAAAAAGAATCTGAATCATTCAGAGAGGAAAACTTTATAAAGTTCGTTATACACGAGTAGTATAAAAGCATTTGCTTATCTTTTTCTATGTAATACGTGTATAAAAAAATTTTTTTTCGATATATTCAACTTCATTTACTCAAAATGCATTGACCTACTGATCAGCTATGGCCCGCTTTTTTTGTCTCTCGAAGAATTTGAGTCCTGGCTTTTGTCATAAGTCGAGAGTTAACAAAGTTGTTCGTCACTACTCTAATAATATAAAAAGAAGAGTTTTATTTTTTCATCTAGCTGTAATAACTATGCATTACAGGAGACAACCATGACTACGTAGTCTTCTTTAATTTAATGTACATATGCACATGCATCAAAACTATATTAATTCTTGCAATATTTGGGCAAGCAAGAGAGGAAGTATGTATACAAGTGGATATGCAAATAATGCAATAACGTAGAATCGAATTAGCTTTCATGTGAGAGGATAGATTTCTTTCCAGTGTGTATCGTCTTTTCGAATGGTAAAAGCACATTTTGTACATTATGCTTTTGATTAGATTATCCTTTATAAAATAAATCGATTCGGTTTCGACATAAGCTGACCTTTCATTTACCAATGTTTATAGTTGCAAGATTACAAATCGACATGTCTTTCATGCTGACAACAGGAAAAGTAAAAGTAAGGCAGCCACTAATGAAGAATAAAATCGTCAAATATCTACTTATTTTTGCCCGACAGTTTTTCTGACTTATTCATAAGAATAAAGTATTTGGTTGAAAAGTAACAACGATCTGCTGAGGAACGCATCTAACGGATATTATTATAACACAATATTGGTCATAGAACGTATGCGGTGATTTTTTTTCACATGAAAATGGCTTCAGACTGGAAGATGTAGGTGTGGATTGATGTCTGTGTCTTCTTTTTAGAGACATTCCCACTCTTGACTGTGAAAACTATATTCTACAGTTGAAAGTTGTTTTAATAAACTATGAATTGCAATATGAAATATGATTAATTTTTGCTTTTGTAATGTACTTATGTTCTCTTTTTCGAGATATTCATATGAAAAAGAATCTCAATTATTGATGTAGTGAAATTATTGAACAGACATCCTATGAATCTTATACAATGACATGTTACTATTAATGATATGTACGAAGATCGGTTTATTTATAATTTTAGAAACAAGCTTTTATTTTCAATAATTTAGTATATTCATTGACTATGTACAAAATAATGAGCCATAGAACTATGATTAAAATACAAAACAAGTGTAATATATTTCTTCAAATCTTCGAAATCATGATCCGATATTGAGATTTATTCGATCGATTCTTCGATGTATTATAACAATTAGATGTTCTTTTTATCTGTTGTCTCCTTTGAAATAATCAACAGTATGTAATAAGTAAACGGAACAATTGATACTTATAGCGTACTTAAGATCGAGTATGATTCCTATTAGTATTGTCTTGAGCTTCAACGCCTATCGGAGTGTCATCATCATCATCAGGATTCTATTAAATGAATAAATTCGAATCAGTCAAAAAATAGAAATACTACTAATCAGTCTAATATTACTTACTGGCATTGTTCAGAATTTTAATTGTTTTTTTGAGAAGAGATTCCTGAAAAAAAGTATGAAATTGAGTTTGAATCGCAAAATTAAATATATTAATCCGAGCAAAAACAAAAAAAACAGAAAACTGAGAAATGCTATTTGTCATTCCATGTATATTAAATATATACAGCTTTCCGATGATTTTATAGCAAGATTTAAAGTTTCATTTAACCCTTCGTTGCTGTTGTGGAGTTCAAGTGGATCCACTTCACAGTTTTTCTTGTAGAAATACATTAATGTTTGTTGTTTCGGATCATTCCTGTTCTCTAATCTCTAGTCTCTTGTTATTATATAATATCCTTACCAGACATTGTGAATAGGTCTAACAGGAAAAAAACACAGGTGTGGGCCCGCACGGACCCCACAACAGATATCATGTCATAGACAACATTTTTGGTCTTCCTGAAGCTGCCAAAAGTAAAATTTGCATTACTGGCTCTCGCTTATCATGTACCTTGGAAAAGCATGCCAGATCTTTGTGTAAACACTAATTTGAGCTGATCAAACATAATACGTTATTTGTGTCTATCACGGCCTGTACGAAAAGTTCGACAAATATGTTACAATTGTAGACAAAATGTCTGCGTTTCTCATTCTAGCAATTTCACAGTGGTAACTTGCCAGACTTGTCAAGAAAAGAACTAGGAAAGAGTTGCACTGATGAAACAAATGCAAACACGCTGAAATGAGAACAACATCATTTTAACCATGAAACTATAATCTTTTAGTTTTTCAATCATGGAAAAAAGAATAAGATGAAAATAAAGATAAATAAAAAGAAAATTGTGTTCCCTTCTTATCTACAGACCATTTTATATGATAAAATATGAGTATATTGCTACCGTTCTAGACTGAATGATGGAATCTATTGTCTGTTCAGTTGTACAAGCAGTTCCAGTCAGCATTTTTACGATATTGTATACTCTCATATTGCAGCCATGAAAACTTACATGTCAGTCTATATAACAAGAGTACTTAGAAGTCTATAGTAC
Source organism: Rotaria sp. Silwood2 (assembly GCA_905329745.1). Classification (NCBI taxonomy): domain Eukaryota; kingdom Metazoa; phylum Rotifera; class Eurotatoria; order Philodinida; family Philodinidae; genus Rotaria; species Rotaria sp. Silwood2. Next base: position 98,372 of record CAJNSZ010000104.1, read on the forward strand.
ATAAATGAATAGCTTGGATAAAACAAAAGTATCAATTTTTTGTGATTTTCTATGGGTGGGTCCAGGCAGACCCCACAACAATAATGAAGTTCCAAAATGAGAACAGTAACGAAGGGTTAACATAAATAGAAATGGTCATATTTATTTTCGATTAACGCGGCACTTACAAATGATCTTCAAGCCTGATGTTGAGCTTATTCGATGTAGGCATTTTTGCTCTACATAACTAACGAATCTAACAATTCATATGACTTTTTTACTGCTGTTAAATGTGAATCATGAACAATCGTTCAATTGTATTATGTGAATTTTTCCCTATGACATTTATGTTTTATCTAATTTCATGTTAATTCAATCCTATGCGAAAAGTTAACTATTTTTTATCGATAAATAGAGATTTCAATGCTTCATGTGCCCATGATACTGGCAACATTTTTACTTCAATTATTTGGAGAAAGAAGCAAAGAATCGGGAGTCTTTTTCTCAATTTTTTGAATGTTATATATGAAGGATGAAGTAGGCTTTTGTGAGTTCAGCTGAGTTCAAACAAGAAATTTCCATTTCGAAAACAAAGTTGGCAGTTAACATTTTTTTTGTATCGAACGAACTGAAAGGTGGTTTTAAAATTATCGTTTAGCATGTAAAAAAATTGAAAATAAAACTAGTCTATTGTATAGTAATCTAATTTATACGCTCGAATTTGTGTTGACTCAATCGGTTTTTGTCGATATTTTTCATTAAATGATTGATTACTGTGCATCAAACATGCACAACATCATCGCCGCAGAAGAGTTTTATCAATTTTACAACTGATATCCAACTCGTCATGAAATAGTCCTTTTCTAGTCTCTGATCAACATAACTGTCATAAATTTAAAGAATATTTTCCTCGGTTTCTAGTCGGCAATAATATTTCTTTACCTGTTAGGAATAATAAAGAAGACGTCCAGCAGACCTTGTGCTTTCGGTTATTTAGATATGCAACAAGTGCTTATATACCTCGCTATTTAACGAAATTTTGGTATTTTCTACGAAAAACCTAACACAAAAAACGGAAGATACAAATTTGATTCTCTCGAATAAAATCATGTTTTACTGCCATGGAAGTAATATGGAAAGAACTAACAATGTTATTTCGCGGTTTGATTTTGTCCAACATACGTTAGAAACTACAAAAAAATATCATATTGATATTGTGCGTTATCGATACCAGGTGCACTTTTTTGATGAAAATAGTGATACCGAAAGTAAGTTGGAATAAACCCACAAAAATTTTTAAGTCGCTATATGCTCGAGTAATCATTTCAATATATATCACTATTGTGCAAATATGCACAAAATTAGTTTGAAAAACACAAAAAATCAAAATTTGACACAATATTTAACAAGTATGAAAATCATCTGATATATATGATCAGAAAAATGCAAATGCAAAAGAAATCATATATTTGTGTCGCTCACTTTTCAAATCGAGTCGCAACTTATCTGTATTACTAAGAGTAAAACGGTAGGAGACAATTCCATGAATTCTATTCCGTTTGATATTTTCTAATATAATAGAGCCAATCATCAAATAAAGTTTCTTATCGAAGAGTAAATCATTGAAATTGTAAGAGAAGATATAATGGTCAATTATTCAAAAATGAAAAAATTAGAAATTGTATCCTAACTGCGTCTTTCTAATGGATTCTAGATACTTGATTTATTTTACGATACATGAATATTAACGTGCAAAAATCATTATTTTATTCTTTTTCAATAATATGATCCTTTCAATAATATTGATGCATGACAATTAGTATGTAAAGTTTTGATCCTTAAGTCGGGTCACCATTGAGTGGTACTCTACCATGAATGAATGAAATCAATATATTAGAGTTAAAACGTTGTGACATTAAACACAGTTTTATCGACAATAGAAGGTCCTTTGAACTACTTGAATCTTTCTCATTTGACTTATAAAACAACCAGAGGCAAAACTTCGTAGTTTCGGAAGTTTTCTTTCCTTTTCTAATTTATACAAGAAAGACATTTATAGACCCACATAGATCTTTGTACCTAGATATAGAACCTTAACGACCAGTATTTATGATGTGTGCATGAGAAAACGTCTTAATAAAAAAAAAGAAGAAAAAGAAAAGGACTGAACATTCTGCCGCATGAAAATAAGCTAAATGGCTTGCTCCAGAGTAACGTTATTATGTTTTCTCTACAATGTTTCCAGTTTTTTTTTGAAAAATTGTAGAAGAAAGAAACTCCGTTTTTGTGGCATTTGGGTGTAAAACATATTTCTCAACCTTATATTTCACAGAAAGCACCATCGCAGAATCGAAAGTTCCACTGAACTATGTAGTTACATCTTTTGTAAAACAATTGAAGTAAAAATGAGGTCTCATGCCACTTCTAAGGATCTGGAAACTGCGGGTAAAAAGGCTAGTTTTCAGAACTTTGAAAAATTCAAACACTAGTAAAAATTCATTTTAAAAAAACGGACATGATGAGGAGTCGAGATAAAGCTATTTCCACTGAGCAATAGTATTGCAACTCTTCTCACAAATTTTGTGTCGAATTTTATACCGTAAGCCAGGTGGGTAACTCTATAACTTATTCATGTATCCATCCATAACATAGATCGTGTTCCGTATTTAAAAATATTTGCATTGTTGCTCTCGATATACCTTTGTCGAAAAATTAAAATTTCATCGTAAACACGATCTTTCAGAATAAAAAGTATCCGATTTTCAAAGTGTTGTCTGCAGTTTTTCCAAAAAGAATTGCTCAAGAAAAAAAATTCAAGGTTACAGGATCGTTCGACATGCATATTTACTTAAGGTGAGAGATGAATATGTCTTTGTCCTTGAAACTTGATTTTTTTATTGGATACTATGAAGAATATCTACCACTTTTGAAAGTGCTGCAGCAAATGTACATTTTGCATTGAGTGAGAAGTGTTCGAGAGACGAAAAGTTTTAGAGCATATGTAGTTTTACGCACTGAATTGAATGACAGTCAAATAGATGCGAAAAATGTATTTTCTCAAGCCAGTTTCTCAGAGACCATGACGGAAATGTCCGTCTAACCCTTGCTCTGAGGTTTTCGAGCAAAACTCTGGTTACAATAAATGTTCGGCACATCAAGTTGCATGACGTAGAACATTTTTGGTTCGCAGTTGTTTAGACTAAGCTTTTAAGTGTCTTCAAAGACATACCAAAGTTAAAAACATTGATGAGAAATAAGATATTCGTGTTCAAGACATGGAATCTATCAAAACAAATCCGAATGATGTTGAGCCAATCGAAACAGCAACATGTGTAACTCGTAACGAAACAAAAGTGGAAGCAAAACCAAAATGTGACTTTTGCAACAGATGCAAATTTTACCAAACTGATTTTGACAAAGATAAAGCGAAAGACAAAAATAAAAAAGACTGCAGCTAGATACAGTGCTTTAAATTATTTCGTCTACATTTATGTATTATTATTCATGTTTGTTTCTAATATGGCTATATGGCTCGTGATGTCAAAATGACCGACTTTAACGTATTTTTTTTGACTGTAATGTTTCTCTCACATGCTAGTAAAGTAGCTTTAAATTTCATTTTAAGTCTTGGTGTAATAATTATTTTGTTAATTCATTGATAAGATCTTTTTATTTGCATAATATATTAATTTACAAGATATTCAATGTTTCGACAGAGAATCCGCCAGTATCAAGGTACACGTTTCGTGATTCAAACAAAAGACAATTTAAAGAATGAAAGAAAAATGAATATCTGTTAGTTTCTCTCACCAGAAACCTTAAAGCTACCTATACCATATATAGGATCGGTGTTATAAGTGCTTAGAACACTGATTGTTCCTCCTCCTTGGTAGTGCATCATTAATTGATTTAATCTTGACTTTATATTTTTTTGGTCTCTAGCCCTTCGAGATACACTTTTAGTGATACAAAGCAATTTGTTTTATTAAGAGTAGGTTAATGATTAGAAATAACTAAAAATTCTTTTACTGATGAGCAATAATGTATTGTGTCGTTGGTAGTGATATTCTATTTTTTTTTCAATAGATTTTATGATTAGTATTTGTTTCATGATTTTTTTTACAGCTGATTGTAATGCTTTTCCTCATTTAATATATAGTTATCTTTTTCATTTATTTCAGGAAAGTATTATATGCTTTTTTCTTTCTTCTTGTTTGAGCTTCTTAAATTATTTAAATTACCTATTGATGTGAAAGAATTAGATATTGTTGTTTTGTCGACTTTGAGATTCACATCATATTCTTGAAATTGTCTTAACGCTTGTCTTTCTGTTTTGTTGATATATAAATTGAAAAGATGATACAATGACAATCTTTATCACTGAATTCTACTTTTTCAACCAAACATCTCTCTACTTCAACACGATTTTATTAAGCAGCAATGTGTAATAGACTCGTTTTTTACATTGTTACTGTAGAGGGAGTGTAAAAGAAATAAGAAATATTCGAACATAATTATGCTTTGTAGAAGAAGAAAGTTTTTTGAAAGATTTTTAGATGTAAATCAGAAACATTCTCAATATTGTTTTTAATGATCATACATCTTGAAATTGGACACTTGAGCAATTTCATTATTTTGTTTTTCTATGCGGATAGATCACTTATTCAATGTCGAATTATTAAGACGAAAAAAAATTTAAGATGCTTGAAAAATCAAGTTCATAGTTTCATAAAATCATCTAATAACTAACAGAAATTTTGTCACAAATGTATTATAGTCTTATTTCCAGTTAGAAAAAGTGAATTTAACACGAAGAAATACTAAGACCTTTAATCTATCTTTTAGTTTGATTGATAGCACCTTTTTCTTTTATCTTCCTGCTTAGTTATGCACATCGATCAGATCTTGCCACTCATACTTTATTTCTCTGTCGCGTAATTGCTCATCAAATAATGCAAATGCAATGAACATATGTAGAAAATTACAGTCATCCATTACACGGAAGAAACATAAAGCATTATAGTAAATATACCTCTTTCTTCATAATCGATTGTCATCTGCAGCAATATGAACATAAGTATGACTGATAAGAGAGAAAATTAGAAAATACGGATTTTCGGATATATATGTTCTGAAGAAGTTTGCGTCTACGTGCTATCGAGATTAAAGCAATTAGCAGGCTGTGTCATGGTTAACTCATGTCATACCTCTATCACGACTTTGTTTCAAGCTATATTTGTCAAACTTCGGCACACACCATGAATCCATGAAGACTTTCTGGTAATTTTTTCAGATAAATCGATCGAAGTCAACTCAAGTTTGATGTGTCTGACTGAAGAATCAGTTTAACTGCTTTGCAGAAACTTTCAACTCGAAGACCATATCGTAATTATTTCAAATTCAATTCTTACCGTTCTTTGAACTGGCGATAACTGCAACATTGGGCTTTCGAAAAACGGGTTGATAAAGAAAGATGACAAAATATCTAAGATATTGTTAGTTATGTTCAGGATTGTAAAATAAAATGTAGAAGAGAGCACGAAGGAAAAACCGAAAAAAGCACATTGACAGAACGAAAAAAATAAGAATATTAAAGAATAGAAGAAAAAAATAATCGCGAGTAAGACGAGTATTTATATCGTTTACGAAGGATATATAGATGGTATAGAGGCACGCTTATTCCCTATGTGAGTGTGTCGTTTTTAATGGTACATGTGTAGCGTCATTAGGCAATAGAGACGAATGAAACCGACAGAACATCAAAAATCAACATAAAGATAAAAGAAGAACGAACCATAACAAGTGCACATATACAAACCAACAAACGTAAAAAAAAACGTCCTCACAGCCATGTTTTCTGTTTTCAAAGCAGCAGCTGTTCATGCTTCGCCAATCTTTATGAATAAGGTTGCAACAACTGAAAAAGTAATTGAATACATAAAAGAAGCAAAAAAGGCATCGGTGGAACTTCTCATCTACCCGGAGACATTCATTCCTGGTTATCCATATTTCATTGAATGTTATCCAACATTGATACAACCACCTGTACTTGCTGAATATATCGAACAGTCTGTGGAAATTGACGGACCAGAAATCAGCAAAATTCAAGCAGCCTGTCGCGATTTTGGCGTGTGCATCGTACTGGGCATTTCTGAGCGAATGTCAGGCACTCATACGTGTTTCAATTCTCAAGTGTTCATTGAATCTGATGGAACACTACTGGGAGTTCATCGAAAACTTCAACCAACTTACGTTGAAAGAATTATTTGGGCAAATGGAGGTGGCTACACTTTGCGGTGCTATGCTTCGAAACGTGGGATTCTTGGTGGATTAGCATGCTGGGAAAACACTATGAATGGTGCACGACAGGCGCTCATCCAACAAGGCGAACAGATTCATGCAGGCGCATGGCCTGCCTTGAGCACTATGGCTGGATTTGAAGATGTGGCCGACATTCAGGTAGTGTCTTAATCTCTCTAGTGAGAGTAGCCAAAGAAAACGTCCTGAAAATGAGTGAACTTACGATTCTACCTAAAAAATTTCGAATGTTCTCCGTAGTACTCGACAAGAACGTTTTCTTTTATTCAAATTTGCAAAGAGTACAAGCAATGATACTACTTATGGGACAGTTTGAGAAACAAAAGCGATATGACACAAATAATCAAGGATAATAATTTGAGACATTCATACCAGATGTATATATTTTACTCTTGTCAAAAAAAAAAACAAGATGATGCTTGTGAGATGAAATGGCAAATTCAAATCGTTCTTTTTCTCGGAGTTGGTAGTTTAAGATGAATATGTTCGGTTTCATGCTATTTATTTCATTTTTATTTAGATCGACGCTATGATGAAAAATCACGCATTGACTGGTCAATGCTGGGTGGTTTACGCGTCCAACACAATTGATCAGCTCTGTCTTGACTGGATAGAAGCCAAATTGGGCAAACAAGAGTTAATCAAGATCGGAGGAGGATTGAGTGGTATCATTCATCCTTTCAATATGTATCTTGCTGGACCTCATAAAGGTTTGGAACAGAAACTTGTGATTGGCGAGATCGATCTCAATCAGCTTGGTATTGTCAAAGTTTGGATAGATTCAGCTGGGCATTACAGTAGACCTGAAGTTCTGCAAAATAATGTGAATCGTGTTCAAATCTGGCCTGATGAGAAAAATATCGTAGGCTCAATGAAGAAAGCTCCTTCTGTGGATGAGAAATCTTCCAGCACATCCGAAGACGTTGACTTGAGTGTGAACGAACACAAGAAACCATAAAAACACAACTTTACTCTATTTTTTTTCGCTTGTAAAAGGATTCATATGAATAAACTGTATGATTAACAGTATACGAGAAACTATGCATAAAATGTGTGGTTTGCTCATTTTCTTCTTCGTCTTTCTGGTGATCGGACGTGTTTTTTTTTCTCTCTCTATACTAGCTACATACATATATATTATATATACGTTCTGATCACGCGTCGAACCCGTGTCAGGTTATTTATTCATAATTTCACCAATTTTTGAAATTATTATTCACAAATATGGTGAAAAATTATCACCACCTGCCTAATTGTATCAACACCAATGAAAATACTCGTTATCACACAAATTCATCTGCAAATATCGTCGATAATTCTCCGGAATATTATTATAATCCACAATCAAATATGCACTTCAACTATCCGAATAATCAACAACAAAATCGTAAAAATCGTGTTCCTCCACCTACCACAACTAATCTTAGAATGTTAGATTCTCCTGCACAGTCTCCTTGTAGACGTATGCGTGAACAAGATGATGATGAATTTATTACTGTTGTACACAATAAAAAACGTAAACAATTAAACAAGGATTTCGATGATCAATTCGAAGATCCACAACAGAAGTTCAATAATCCTAATGCACCTATACAGCAGCAGACAAGCATTTACNGCTCTAGTTTCCTTTGATGGACATCGGAGAGGTAAAATGTGAACGTTGCTTCGAGTACGAACGAGAACAGTATGTGAGAGAAGTTTCGTTTCGGCTCGAAGTGTACTCAACTTCATTAGATGAGCATTAATCGGTTTTGGAAGAATAAGCTCACCTTCTAGATGAATATGATCGGACAATTCACTTAAGTACTGTTCAACTTGATCACGTGAAAACAAATATTGTGTGTCATTGTTTGACTCAATATTGGTTACGTTCAAATGATTGCTGTGATTTTTCTTGTCATCCATTGAGTCAGTTACTTTTTGATTATCCTCGAATCGGTGCGATTGGGATTGACTATTGCTACTACCACTACCACCGATTTTAAATTTTCCAAAAACGTGCAAATTACCTCCACCTCCTGAATGACGTGTACCCGATTCAGATGATGATGTTCTATAAGCATGGGTTGCCAATAATTTGTTAAGTTGTTCAAATCGATCAATATCATGTTGAGTCAAACCAAGCTTATGAATATGTTTAGCTGCCTGACTGTCGTAGAGAAAATGTTTACTATCAGTTGAATTCTTACGAACAATTGTATTGATTGCTTTAGCCAAGCGATCTGGTCGAGTTAGATCTTGTGTCCAATAGAGTGAGTTCCATAATTGATCTTCCGCTTTCTCCAAATGAACCTAATGTACAACATTGGAAATACATTTGTCAGTATTCTATTAGTTATATGCTCAAGAATTTGTTCAAAAAAAAAACTGCTTATTAATTTAGAAATCAAACTTAAACAATCAATCTTCCCAACATATCATTTATGCCAATATCAATTAGAGTGAATAATTTCTTCTAGAATATTTATTTATGTTTTACTTAAATGAAAGTGACATTAACGACAGATATTTTCTTGAGAAATATATATTTCTCGCTTAAAATATTAATGTCTAATATTTTAATGACTTTACAATGAAAAAGAAAGTGATTATTGCTTGAATTAAGTGTTCGATCTTTAGTTTTTGATGATAAATAATTCCTTTGTTGCAAATGATATGAATGCTCACATTTTTGGAATATTATTCAGTTTTTGTAAGCAATCAGATCATTGTAGTTGATTTGAAACAAAATTTTTCTCATTCTTTTTAGTTTTACATTATTTTTTATTGATTATCTTATTAGTTATGTTCGAAAGATTTGAATGAGCTTGAGTTTCTAGAAAATTTATCATTAAAAGATTAGCTTGCTAAGTTCAAAATGTAATACTATGAATTAAATATAGATAGAACATTCGTTTCAGAACGTAGTCTCAACATATACTAACCTGTTTAAATTGAAGTTGTCTTTCAAGTATTTTCTCAAGAGTAATTGGATCTTGTAGTTGACTATCGAAGCCTTCTTGAACACGTAATTTCATAGTAATTCTGTCAGAAACTTCGCTAATCAATTGTTTGAAATCACCACCAGTGAGTGTTACCGTATCGGACTGTGGAAATTGTGATAGAATTCGATTATACATGGATGTTCCAGTAATTTGTTCAGTATTAATCTCCACTTGTCGTTCGACTGTCTTCTCCGAATGAAGAGAATAGTGTATTTCGAAATTAGACAAATAACATCGCTCAACGATTGATGAACGAAGATGTTCACAAATACTTTGATTCGCTGTGTATATAACAAACTCGATTGATTGAAGGAGAAGAGTATTTGAACGCCATTCTTCATTGATCGTGTACATTTGTCGACTCTTGTCTGTTCGAAGACCTTTTTGAACAAGACGAATGGCACTCATCGGTAGTAGAGAAGCATCGCATGTTGAATTTTCACTGCATAACTTTGGAAAGTATTGTTTCATGTAAC
>CAJNSZ010000104.1:108160-132521 GCA_905329745.1 Rotaria sp. Silwood2
TTTTATTAATATATCTGTAGACTGTCGTCTGCGTTATTGATTTCTTTTCGAATTAAGGTGACGATTAGAATGTCTTCCGAAACTATTATTGAAGTGAAGGATTGACAGGATATTCTGTGCATCTGTATTTTAATATAACTCATCAATTTTAATAGTTTCGTATGTAAAAGAATATTGGAGCATAAAATAGTAGAAGTAAATACAAACTTCAATGTTTATCTCGTAGTCACAAGTTCCAATTTATATAATAGTTTAAAGATTTTGTGGCCCAATTTTATTTTATTTAAAATATAAATTCTGATGATTTAAATTTAAGAACGTATTTAAACGACATAAATTTAGTTTGTTTTCACTTTAAATAATTTTTAATTTGGTTTTGGTATTTCAGACTTTTTTCAATATAACTAATTATTTCTAGTTGATAATAAACAGAAGAAATTTCTCTAAAAAAAAATTTTAAAAATAAAAATTTATTTTGTTTAACCATTCTCTAAATATTTTTATATTCTCTCATAGACAATTTTTTATTAAAATGATACCTTAAAAAACTTTAAATAAAATTGTATTACATAGCATCTTAGAGTGATAATGTGCATGTAGAAGTTGGTCTCTTGATCGTATGATTCAATTGTCTACACGATGGTAAGTAACATATTATATATATATGTTTGAATCTAATCTTCATCCTTACGTATTTTAATTTCGACTCGTTCGGCCTCGTCCACTACATAAGACTGTGATTCATCTCATGCACCGTCTGTAATATCCTTACTTTTCAATTTTAAATCGGTTTCGAACGGGAATCATGTAGAGTCGTTTTTGAGACAAAGACTAGTCGGGATGGGGTGACATGACTAGAAAAAAGACTAGACATTTAACCCGTCTTTTGCTTATTTGAGTATATAGAGCAAGCAAAATAAATCTACAATCTGATTTACTCTGTGCCACGTTGTCAATACAATCACTTGTTAATAACGACAGAAGTAATAAAACATAGCATTAATCATTCCTTGGAAGTATTGCTTACATACATGAATGTATTGGCATAGAAAGCACGTGCAATACAATCATGTAAGAGACAAATATGCTACACTTTTTAAACTACTTTCTGTTTGGGAAAATGTCACTATCGAGAGTAAAAGTAAATGTGCGACTGTAGAATAGCGAAACATACAATTAGATCCTTTCAAATATCTGCATTAATACTCGGAAGGAAGAGAAAGATGATAGCAGGAAGCAGTCAACGCTCGTAAAGCATAATGATCAAAAGAGATTTCCTAAATATACTCTTGAGCAACGGCAATATAGAATTCAAAGAAATAGTATAGATTTATTTGAACAGTGAATTTTGTAGCAATTTCAAGAATTTGTCAATAATTTCATGTTCTACAACTTTTTGTTGCACACAATTTGAGTTGCATCTTCTGTTCGAAAGGAGCACACAGAACTGATAGATACAGATCTACTGATCTTAAATTAATCATTAATTGGCCACTTGCTAATATTGTCTTTTATATATTTCCATAGGAAAAATTCAATAGAAGCTAAGTCAAATGAACATGAAACTCATTGAATACAACCATCTCTTTGATTCTACATGTTAGGAACAATATAGTTTCGAAACTGCACTCATTTTAAATAAGACGATCTGTACATAACATATGATTCATGTTCGGAACTCCAGACACATCATCAACTTTGATTGTCTGTAGCTATGTGAAGCGTTCTTTTAGTTATCCACCGACCTGCGCTTAAGCATAACTATAGCCATTTTCTATTTATACTTTAATTGATATCTACCACAATCTGAATTCCTATTGTTTCTCTTTGTAAGTTATATATAGTTTTTCTACGTGCATTAGAAAACAAAACACATCACTTGAATGGAAAGAAGTCATAAACAAAAGCAATAATCAAGTTAAAGGTAGTCATTTTTTTTCTCTTATCAACAATGAGTGGGAGACGTCTTAAAAATATTTTCTAGGAGAGATGAATAAGTTCTCTTAAATATTAATCGTGATCACCGTCGTTGCCTTTTGTCATCATCTTTTTTTGTATATATCTTTATAAATGGTATGTGGGTGTGGGTGCCTTGCCGTGCGTGTGACTGAGGATGAGATCAACATCAACACCCACACTCACCCTCCCAACTCTCACTCATACATTCCTACAGCCATGCCTGATAACAAATTCAGACTTTTCGCCTCTGACAACTGTTGATTAAATTTTATTAGAACTCGTTTTTTTCCAAAAAATAGCTTTTCCAAGTAGAAAAAAAAATTAAAGTCACAAACTTTCGGAAACTGAATTACAAATTCGCATATGTTGACTCTGACAATCTTTGATTACACATGAAAGCAAATCATTAATTTTAAAAAGCAGCCATTCCCATTCCAAAAACATCAAGTTTATGACATTGTGAAAAAATCGACTACAGATTAAGATTGACGTATGGAAGAATATGAATGTTAGAACGAGCACTGTGGCAAGGCATACGTCTTCTTGTGTGTTGTATATTGGCATATAGCACTATTTTTTATATAAAATCATTCAATTTCTTTTGATTGATTTTCATTTTTGAGAAACAAAGAAAAATTCATCAGAAAAACATCGATTCAATGCAGAACTCAAATCACGTCTAATCATTTAATATTTTATTATTTTTGATATATTTAAGATCGGAAGTGGTACTTTTCCCATAGCCTATACCATTCTTTCTCATTCTATTCTTTTCTATTACACTGATGTATACTGTATAGGTGATTGAATATATGAAATTGCTAAATCAAACTTTGGACATTTTTAATGTTAAAAAAAAAACTAATCATTTTTATCATATATCGATTTGTTCGATTAGTTTCGCACTATACTTTGCAGTCGAGTCAAACTCGAATGCCATTTAGTTTCATAACTTTCTATGGTTTTTGTATTAATAAAGTGCAGTGTCAATTATCATTATTTTTTTGATAAAATGATTTTTTTAAATTTTTGAATTATAAATCGTGAGACTATGTCATGAAATAAATCCAAATCAAATAGAACAATTTTCATCATACATAGAACTTTTATTTATTCCAACTATTCTCAGACCAATACAATTTATAAAATTTAAAAAAAAAAAAACAATTTACATCGATAAAAAAAAAATCTCTATATTAGTCTCGGATAATTTCTATCATTGAATATCAAATACCAACTATACTTTTTTGTTCTGCTCGATGAAAATATCTATATATATATATATATATCGATATGTATTTGCAAAATATATTATCAAACATTGATAGACAATATCTTCTATTTTCATTTTTCAATATAAAAACAAATGCAAAAACTATTTCAAATCTATAGTAAATTTTGTCACTATCGATCAATAATCATTATAACTTTTCTTCTCTTTATTCTTCTCATTATTTTACTTATTATTACTATTATAACAACAAAAACTCTATTTCTATCTCACTCTTCTACAAAAATTAACATTATTTCAAGTACATCAACACCTTCTATTAATGAATCTTGTTACATGTCAACAACAACAGCATTACCTATTTCATGTGGTTGTCCTATTAAATCTAATATAAAAATAATCAATGGACAATCATCTAATCAAGGTGCATGGCCATGGATGGTTAGTTATGGTCCTAAACGTATTCATGTATGTGGAGGTGCACTCATTACTTCAGAATATATCATAACAGCAGCACATTGTCTTCATTCAAATGATAAAAATAATCCAATTGATATTACAAATATTGAAATACGTATTGGTATAACCAATTTAAATGATGTTACTTATGAAAATCTTTTCTCTATTCGAAAAGTTATTTTACATAATGATTTTAATCCTAATACTTATAAAAATGACATTGCATTAATACGATTAGATCGATCAGTTATTCAATCAGATACTATTCAAATGTTATGTCTTCCTCGTTTTACATCATATATTTATCCTCGAGTGAATACAACAGTTATTGCTATTGGTTGGGGTCATACAATTGATCCATTAATAGATTCAAATTCACAAATATCAACACAACTTCAACAAACATTTCTTCCTATTTTACCAATAATTAAATATAATAATAATAATACAAATTTATGTTTTAATCAAGAAATTGATTCACCTAATCAACAATTTTGTGCTGGTTATGAAAATGGTTTATCTGATACATGTCAAGCTGATAGTGGATCACCATTAATGTTTTTTAATGAACAACATTGGGAACTTGTTGGTATTGTTAGTTATGGAATAGGTTGTGCTCAAAAAATGTTACCTGGAGTTTATACACGTGTATCAGCTTATATCGATTGGATTCATGATCGAATTAGATATTAAGGAAAAAGAGACACAAAAAAAAAAAAAAAACCATTTGCTTATTTATTTGAATAGATATATTTATATAATTATATATTTATAAAAATAATTAAAATTCTTTTCTTTTAAACCCAAATTCCACTTGGGCATAATTTTAATAAAGTACTATTCATAAGTTCAAGATGACCCGGCTTAACAATATCACTTGTTGAATTCGAATGAAAATGATATGGTGATCTAGCAAGACCTATGGAAGAAAACAAAAACAAAAATTTTTTTTTTCTTTTTTTTTTCAATTTGTACAAAAGATTTCTTTTTAAGTGACATATGTATAGACATGCGCACAATGTGACAAAAAAGCTAACCTCATCTAATTATCGCTTAATTATTAACTAAAAGTTTATATAGTCGAAATTAAATTTAGGTTTTGATGGAAAATTTTTGACTTACTATTAATCAATGAATCATCTAATTGAATTACATCATTTTCTAATTCAATTATTCGTTTTCGACGTTGTTGAATAACATATTCTGTATCATCTGTAAGTTGAATTAATATTCGTAATAAATCATCTTGTTGTTTCAATGAGGAATTTGAACGTTCAAGATCATATTCACATTGAACTATTTCCTATGAAGAATATCAAGAAATATTATGAAATCAAAAATTTTTACTCGAATAATCTTCAATTTAATAGAACTTCTTTTTTTTTCCAATTTGCTATGGTGAATAAGATAGCAAAGATATCATAACAAACATTAGAAAAAGTACATTTCATTTATGTTTGTAACTGATACGATTGTAGAATGTTTTACTTAGGACAAAAATAAGAACAAATACAAATATAATATAATGTTTTTCAAACCTTTTTATCATTATTGATAAGTTTTTGTATTTGTTCAATATCTTCATGTATTTGATTAATATTATATTGAATTTGTTCTTGTAATTGTATTTTTTGTTCTAATGTTGATGAACAACGTGTTAATTGTTGTTGTAAATGTTCATAATTTGAATTTAATTTTTTATGATAATCTAATTCGAAATCTAATTTATCTGTTGAATATTCTTGAGTTAATGTTTGACAATCAGAAAAAAGATGTCGTTCACGTTCTTCAAGTATTTGTAATTCATGTTGTATATTATCTCGATAAATTTGTCCTTGATGAATAGTTACATCATAATATTCAATTTCTATAAAAATTATTATTAGAAAAAATTTTTTTTTTTAAATGACATATTTTCATTTTTTAATTACCTTTTTGTTTTTCATTTAATTCATTTTCTTGTTGTTCAATTTGAATTTCTTGTGATTTAAGTATTTTTAATAAAATAATATATTGTTGTTGTTGTTGTTGAATATTTATATGATTATTATTTGATTTATGAAAAATATGAAATGCACTATTTTCACGCATTGATGATGGTACAGCAGATTTAGGTCTTGTATGATTAATAGTAGGATGATTTTCTAATGAATTTTGAAGTGGTGTACGTGATAAACGTTTATGTATAGATAATGGTGATGATAATGATTCATTCGGATGAATATTATTATTGCTACTATTTTTATTTATTGATGGAAATATCTGATGTAAATTTGAACGTTTCTTATTTTGAGATGATAATGTTGTAGAACTAACATAACTATTATTATTTGCTACTGTTCGAAAGTAACCAGATGAGGAATTTAATGGTGAAACAACTAAGAAAAAAATAATAATATCGACTTTTTTTTTTTTTCAAAGTACAAGGTATAATAGATCTTTGTTCATTTTTATACGACTGTTTACTTTCGTCATCGGATGTCATTAACCTTCTCTATTATCTTTATCTTTGCTTGTTTTAAACTTTACATTGTATATAGTAACTATATATGTTAGACATATGTGTCAAGGTATACATTATTGTCTTCTTTAGTCAGTGACTTTTTTTATTGATTGAAAAAAAAAATGAACGAACTTAAGTTACATTTTACTTATTGCATGATGAAATATTCAATGTACTATAGCTGGATATATGTCTTGAACTATTACATCATGTTTGTTTTTTTAAAGAGTACTAAGCAACAATAGATTTTACATGTAAGACTAATCTTTATAATGGACATGCAAGCACCAAGCCGATTAGACCTGAGGTACTTGATTTTAACTTCATTCTTCTTCTTTTGTCTTGAGCGTGTTGTTCAAACAATAAACGGAATACTGTCTGTGTATATTGTTCGATGCTAAGTGATCTGCATAAATGTAGACATATGATTACATGTTCATGATACTACTTATTTTATCGAAAAAAAAAGAATATCAATGGATTATAAAAATAATACTGCCTTGAGCTTTTACATGAGAAAAGTAAATGAATAATGTGGAGTTTTTCAATAGAACCGGTGATTCTTTTTTAAAGAATAAAAAGGTATATATATGCAATTATATTTGCTTGTTATATTAGAAAAATATAGTCCTCACTGAATCATATTATTGGGCAAGGTCGTTTATATATATATATATATATTCATGCATATATGTCGTCTATATTTCTACGGCAATAAAACCTTTTCACATACTATCAACAGTTGTCTGTTGTTGTTGTTGTTGCTCAATTGGTGTTTTTCGTCCATCTAAACTTTTCGAACGTTTTTGAATATATGATAAATTTGTATTTGATGGATTTTGTTGTAAAATATAAACCCAATCAGGATGATGAATAAGTTCACATGTTAATTCATTTGGTGATAATGTTCTTTGAGTACCATCTGGTGCACATTGAATTAATGAATACCTACCTGCTTTACCTTTATATTGAGCAAGTGCTATAATAATATCATGTACAGTAGTCTTTCGGGTCAAATCACAGATGATGCGTGCAACACCATCAACATACACTCGAAGGTCCATACTGGCGCATCGCGAGTTATTTTACTTAAAAGTAAAAAAGAAAAAGAAACGAAAGAGAGAGAGAGAGAGAGAAAGAACAGAACATATGCAACAAATTTCACAATCAATCAATAGTAGTCGTCGCCGTCTTCATTGCTGCCGAGCGAACGCAAAGAAAAGGGAAGAGACTCGCTTCTAAGCAAATAAAAGAAATGAAGAAGAAACAAAATCAGATATGAATGGGCAAATACACACCTCAATATATGTATTGAAACTTGTCAATGATCATTTAATCATTGACAAATGTGCAATATCATATTGGCTAACATCTTAAGTTATGTGCATACGTTTATAAGGAAAGAAATATTAACGAGATGTATTTAAATAAGAAAAAACGAAAAATGTTTCTATCATTCAATTTAATGACGAGAACACTTAAATTTATTTAAAAAAAAAAAAGAAGAAGGAAGTAGTCAAATTGAACACGACATACGTAATCAAGAAATCAAATTTCTTTTTTTTACTCTCTTATATTTACATTGTTAAATGCTTGATACTTTTTTCTTGTAATTTCAATTTACTATAATATATTGATTGACATTTCTTTTTCTTTTTATATTATTTTAACTTCGTTCTATTCTTATGATTTATCTTGAATTTTTTTTCAAAAAATAAAAACCATCAATATAGATTTCTCTAAGTGTGAAATAGATTTCAATGACCTAATTTTAACAAAAAAAAAAAAAAAAGAAAGTATTACACAATCATACTTTTCTATAAGTGTTTATATCATTACCTAAGGTATCTGTTAAGCTCAAAGGATTAAGTATGGTAATTGTCAAACACTTAACGAGTAATTAATATGTGACCTTAAAAGCAAAGTTGACATAACTTCAGAGAGTAAATAATTAAATACTTGAAATCGATTAGAAAAAAAAACAAGTTAAATTATACAATATCTTGAATATTTACTAAGGTGATAAGTAAAAAAATTTTATTAAAATAAATTATTTTTGTTGATCCTTTTTGCAAAGGATATTTTTATTGATGCGATAATATTTTCGTGTTTGATTAATTCATATTTATTGCTTCGAGAAAAAAATGTGATTTGATCAAATAAGTATTAAAGATCGATATAACTTGATTGAATAAATGAATAATGATTGGACTGGTTCTTAGAAATTCAATTTCTTCTCAGTAAAAAGCAAAGAGAAGATCGGCTTGATATATTTTTATTCTGAAAAATCATTAATTATAAGATCGAGACGTTTGAAATTGTTTCCAATTAAGTATTCACAAATTTTGATTTTATATGTATATATAATCTGTTCGCGCAATTTCTACTGGATTAAAATATAAAAGACGACGTAGTTGCTGTTGATAATCACAAAGAGATTGTTTTATTCCATCTATTTTGGGATACACTTCTTCACCATCTTTTTACTTAATCTTCCACAAATGTAATAAGGAAGTAGTTTATAACTTATAACAAGACATTATTCATATACGCTCTATGACATTCCCAAGGTTACATCTGTCTTTGTGTATGGAGAAGGGGGGGGGGGGAGTTCAAATTTTCACCCCTCTACTTCAACATTCTTTTTAAATCACGTCTAAAAAAATAGATATTTATTGGTACACATGAAATACATTAAAATACTTGATATAAGTGTCTAATTTCCTAGAATTTTACACTCAACGACATGGCATAAATTTTTTTTTTAACTTTTGCATATTAAAATGTCATAGATTGGCATTTCAGTGTACCTATATATATAAAAGATTTCTAATTATTCTATTTAATAGCTCTTATTTTTCAGTTTTTTCATCGAGGTAAAACTATTCTTTTACATTGTATCTTATTTCTCAGACGAAATGTCAATAATCACAGTAGTGGAGAAAACTTTTGCACTGATACCAATCATAAATCTTTTGTAGATGAAATTATGCAGTTGTAAATTCTCTATGCAAGCAAAACACTCGATTTTATACTAGCATTTATTATGGTAGATTACCAGATAATAGAAATTATATATATATATTGTTTAAATCAATATTTAAAAAGCAACACAGAAAAAGCTTGGTTTTTTTTATTAAATTATGAAATAAAGCACAATATAGATTATTCACACATGTGCCCGCACTATTACAGATGTTTGAATAAAATACAAAAAACAAAAGAAAAAAAAACATTTTATTCATTTTTTTTTCTTAAACATCAGATTCATATGAATACGTTCGTACGGTACTATTTAAACTTTTTGATCGTTGACGAGGATTTCTTTTACAATCAATTTCATCCTTATGTTCAATACTTAAAATCATTCGTGGTTTTAAATCATCATCATATGATTCTAATGTACGATCAAGTTCTTCATCAAGAAAAAATAATGTTGTTAAACCATCTTCACTAAGTACACGAAGACGTATTGAATGATCAAGAGGAATTCCTGTTATTGGATGAAGTTTGTTCTATTTTATATAGAAAGAATATATATATATAAATATAAATAATAATTTTTACATATATATATATATATATATGCATACCAATAGTTCTTTGACAGTCATTGTTTGACGAATATCACATAATTCATTAAAAAATCCCTTATATTGAACGAATAGACTTATTGTAGGTACGGCAAGATCTCCAATATCAGGTGATGATGGATCCGAACCTAATTGTATCTGATTAGAAAATCGACATTCTATTAAATGAAAATAATATTTTTTTCAAATTTACTTACAGTATGAAGTTGTTCTTTAACTTCTCGTAATTCACGACGTGTTCTTATCAGTTCATCAGCAATAGAAAACATTTTTTCTTCCTAAAATTATAACGTTAATTTCAAGATTAAGAAATAAAAACATAGTTTCTAGCATACAAATAATCTATTTAACAATTAACTTACATATTGTTTTTTATAATCATTTACCAAAATTTTTAGCATTCCTTTAAAAGTCATGATTTGCATGCAGTACGTTCAGTGTAATAGGACAATAGTTATTCAGACTATTGATTGTTTTAATAATGTCGATAAAGCAAAAAAATATCACGATCGTATTCAACTGTAAGTAAAATAGAATGAACGCATTTCTCATTTTTCTTCTTTCTTCTTCTCTTCGTATTTGATTTCCGATTTTCTATAAGGTAGAAACTACAACGAGAGAAACAACATTACATTGTTTTTTTTCTAAGGGAGTAAAACTCCGTTAGAAACGAGGAAACAACTATACAAACAGTAACACTACTTATTTCATCATATACAATAAGGTCAATTTGATTTTTGATTAATACAAATCATTAGTGGGGACCTTTTTTTCTTTTCTTTGATACTATTTGAGGAATAGTCGGGTGCCTTAAAAACAAAAAAAACAAAAAATAACATTGAACGAGAAAATGAAAAACTAACCCTCGATTTTTTAATGTTTCATTTAGTACATGAATATTATTACTCAATTATTGAATATCTTATAATCCAATCATATATACACCCATGAACAAGGGTTTTCTTTCATTCATTCTTTTCGTGTCGAATTCCTTTGGTCTCTATTGAATGTTCGTTACAACAATGACTTGAGCACTGTATTTTAGTGTAGTCTATGATTGCTTATGGCCTGATTCAATGAAAACTGTATGCCATATAATCAAATCGGCCAACATTTAGTTGATAGAATAGTTTTTAGCAAGGTTATCTCTTTTTTTCTTATATTTTCTGAATGTTTTAATAGTTTTACTTTAACTGTATTTGTATAAGCGCCTATAACGCATTCTCGGAAGAGTTTTGAGTCCGAGACGAAGAGAGTTTAATGTTCCTAACCCTCAAGACAGTTAGTAGATACAAAACAAAAGCGATAATCTAGTCGTGAAACATTCTCTCATACACTACTCTGCGATAAAGTATTTGAGTCATCCCTATAACTAACATTCACTTCAGACTAAACACCAATCGTTTTTAGCAAAAATATTCAAAAGCATCTATGAATATGATCTGTTAGTCCGATGAAATTTTGATAGTCATATGTTTCTTACATAGAAGAATTAATATCATTACATTTGATTGCAAACAAGAATAAAGTTTCTTAAATAAAATTCAGTTGTTGCAACTTAAAAATTTGTATGAGATGATCCAATGACAGATTTAGGCAGGACGAAGCGAAAGAACGGCCTTCCTTCTTGAAGAAATTTTTCCAAATGAAAAATAAGTTTACATTACCTTGTATGAGCCCCAAAAATGTGTTCTGTTTATAATCGCTTCATTCGCGTCCAAAATCCTATATCCCCTACACTTTTTCTAAATTTTCTGTCAAATAGAATGTTCACACTAGACTGTCGAACAGAATAGACTAAAATATCTGTCAAATCTTGGTGATGTTTCAACAAACAATACGATAATCTCAGCGCTAAAAGGGCTATTCAACAAAGTTCTTGTCCGGTGTGCAGCCAGCAGGATGTGGTACAGCTATGGGTCAAAATCTTTCAAAAGAACTAGAGTGATATAAATGAAATTTCAAGCTGAAATTTTGTTAATCGATAGGACTTGTAGAATACTCCGAAAGTTTCAGTGGAAACGACTGCTTTTTTTTTGTCACGATATTAAATTTTCCAGTACACTCGACTTTTGTATGATGCTTATGGCGAGCGAATATATTTTGGAAATTTAATATTCTACGGGCAAAACTTTACGTTGAAACTCTGCCATTTTCTACTTCTCAGTATGTATCTTAAGTTCGGTTGAAAATTCAGCAAATTGATCTTAACATGGTGCCAAAGTTTATGGGAATAACTCTTTAGACTTTTTCTAGTCTTGTCGAAACCTTCTTGTTGATCATCACATCGAATCGTTCCTGCGTAAGTAATTACGAAATTTTATTTTACTTTTTTTTACTAAGCTGTTACAAAATTCGATAGCACAGCATTATTTTTTCTTTTTCTTTTGACACAAAATACGTTTTCATTACAAGACAAAAAAAAATCGAAAAGCAGTTAGAAATATGGCAATCCAAAGTATTCATTTATTGAATTGTATTCGCGTCGTTGATTTTGTCGAGTATTCAATCGTTGAATTTCAGCTGAAGGATAAAGCCATCCTTTCAAATCATCTTGTCGAGCTAAATATTCTAAAACATAAGCAGCAGCTTGTATCATCTTTTCATATGCAAATACATTGATATTTTGAATGGAATCACAAGCTCGATGATAACATGGATCATGAATAGCACCGGCGATACCACCCATTCCTTGACCAAGAATTTTATCATAATAATTACGTTCTTCAAGCGATTTCATACCATCAGCGCCGGAGAATAGTCCGCCAGCCACAATTCCTTCAGCTAAAAATGGACCATAATCACTTCGGCCACTGAAGTCAGTGTTATTCCATGGCAAATTTTGTTGAGTGAACCATTCACGAAAGAGACTCGTAATTTTATTACTGCCTGGAAGTGCTTGTGGTGGAGTATTACTGTTAGCTGTTTTTCCATCATAAATACCAAACATATAATTAGGCGAACCAAGCATATCATAATTAAGATTGATCAAGTAGTCACTGAGACGTTCACCAATAACAGTAGAAATCTTGGCTTGTTTGACATGATAATCAGCACCAAGAAGACCAACTTCTTCAGCACCCCACCAACAAAATCGAACTCGATATTTATATTTTTCATAAGTAGATGTTTGAAAAAGACGAGCAAGAGCCACAGCTAAACCAAGATTTGCTGCACTTCCACTACCTAAGATGAATACAGACTAGATGGTGGAAACATTTTTCAATTTTTTTAATTTACCGTTATCGTTAATACCTGGACCAGCTGGTACACTATCACTATGACTACCAACAACAATTGTTTGAGTAACATCACCCGTCGGTGTATCAGCACAAATATTACCAACAGGATATCTTGATTCATCAGCTACATTGATAGTTATAAGAACACCGACATTATTTGATGCATCTTGAGCAGCATCAGCAAGTTCTTGACCAAGAGCATAGGAAAGAAAAAGTGCTGGTAATTCATTGTTCTGGCCTAAGGTAGTAAAAATTGGTGCGATACCACCTGGTGGTGTACCATCATTATATAGTAGAAGAGCAGTAACGTTATATTTCGATGCAAATGCTGCCTTGGCAGCAAAACTGCAATTACCCCTTTTCACTAATGCAACTCGATCATTTGGAGAAGGATTCACTGCAAGCCAATCATCATCAGAACAACCAAGATTTGGAATAACACTTATTGGAACATAGGTAGGAAAATTAGCTGATTTTGTATATTGAATAAAATAGAACTCTGATGCCGAAAGATTGGTTGAAAATATGCGATTAACAGTTACACCATTAATGGATGTCATTAATGATGGATTGGAACCAATAACAAAATTTCTTAAATAAAAATAATCTGTTGCTGCTTTAAAATTTGTATGAGATGACAAATAATTATTAATATAATCAAGTGTNTTAGCAGTTATACCATTAATGGATGTCATTAATATTGGATTGGAACCAATAACAAAATTTCTTAAATAAAAATAATCTGTTGCTGCTTTAAAATTTGTATGAGATGACAAATAATTATTAATATAATCAAGTGTTCGATTGAAACCAAGTGTATTAATAGCTCGAGTACCATTTGCATTCGTTGCTATATTTTGTAGTTCATTAAGATGCATCATTACATCTTGAATACGTATGTATGTAGCCAAACTTTCGTTGAGTTCTGATTGGCTTGTTGTTATAGAATTGGAGATTGTGATGGTTGGATCTGTCTGAGCCGTTGTTCTGATAGTCGATCCAATTGTTGTCTTGATGGCATCATTTTGAATTTCATTGAATCCTTTGTTAACTTTCACTAGAATAACTATAGACAGACTAAATGTAACAGTTACGAGCAGTGTTCCGATTATAACAACTGGTAGTAAAACTTTCATCCATTTAAGAATTTTATACGCGTTAAAGTTATGTTCCATATAGATATTGTTTTCGTAGTTCAAAACAAAAGAAAAATGATGAATGAAGATGCTGACGTTCGATATTTATAAAAAAAAGGTGACGAACAAAAGAATCGCGGAAAGCATTTAAATTATTGGACTTTGAATAATAAATATCAGATAATAACTATAAAATAAGATTCTTACGAAATGTCTTGTCATCTTAAATTTATTATCATGATAAACAATTTTATATTATAGCAATGAGTGTACTATATGTCAGAATAAAAAATAAAAATGACTCTTAGATATATTACTATATAATTTAGCTTGTAAAACCGTTTCGCTATGTCATCATGATTCTGACACATGATCGTGCAAGGGTATACAAGTACATGAGAACTGTTGCTTGAAATGTTTTAATAGTTTTTTTTTGCATAGTTGTATGACGCAGCGATTATTTCAGGAATACGTAGACGATTTAATCAAGAGTTCTATACAACTTTCTACATATCACTAAAGCAATAGAAATATGAGTAGTGACATTCTGGAACTTGACTGTTATAATCAAATATTGATAATTAATTATGATCAATCAATAGTATCTATGAGTTTAAAGATCTACGATAAATATACAAGACTACTAAGATCTGGACAAAGCAAGATATTAACAATGAAATAAAATTTTTAAAGAAATCAATAATATCAATTTTGATTATTCATAAGTAACGAATTCTATGTATGAACAAAAAACTATATTTATGCCAAAACATTAATTTGCATGTATGTCTCAAATATTCGGATAATAAAGAGTGTTTTATTTAATCAAAATCTTCTCTAGAATGCAAAGCCTTTTTGCATAAAATATCAATACAATCATCAATGTTATTTATATATATATTATTCGAAAAATAATTTATTGAAAAATATTTATTGGAAGAACATTAAAATCACTTGTAACTATTACAACAAACAGATATAATAAAGATTTCATAAATAAGGCATACCAAAATATTCATTTATAGAGTTATACTTTCGTTGTGATAGTCGATTTTTTAAACCCAATGATCTACCCTCCGGATAAAGCCATCCTTTCAAATCATCTTGTCGAGCTAAATATTCTAAAACATAAGCTGCAGCTTGCACCATTTTTTCAAATGCAAATACATTGATATTTTGAATGGAATCACAAGCTTGATGATAACATGGATCATGAATAGCACCGGCAATACCACCCATTCCTTGACCAAGCATTTCATCATAGTAATTACGTTCTTTTGCCGATTTTACATCGTCTCCTCCGGAGAAAAGTCCGCCAGCCACAATTCCTTCAGCTAAAAATGGACCATAATCACTTCGACCACTAAAGTCAGTATAAGTCCAAGGTAATTTCTGTTTAGTAAACCAATCCTGATATACAGCTGTAACTTTATTACTACCTGGAAGAGCATGAACTGGTGTGTTATTGTTTGCTGTTCGTCCATCATAAATACCAAAGATATAATTCGGTGAACCGAGCATATCATAATTAAGATTAACCAAGTAATCATCAAGACGTTCGCCAACAGCAGTATTAATTTTTGCTTGTTTAACATGATAATCAGCGCCAAGAAGACCAATCTCTTCAGCACCCCACCAACAAAATCGAACACGATATTTATATTTTTCATGAGTAGATGTTTGAAAAAGACCAGCAAGAGCAAGAGCTAAACCGAGATTCGCTGCACTACCACTACCTACAATATAAAAAGGATCAGCAGAATGTTCACTACTCGAACTTACCGTTATCGTTAATGCCTGGACCAGTTTCTACACTATCACTATGACTACCAACAACAATTGTTTGAGTAGGATCACCTGTCGGTGTATCGGCACAAATATTCCCTATAGGTGATAAAGGGAAATTTTTGACTTGTATAATGAGTTGAACACTTGCATTGTTTGATGGATTTTGAGCTGCATTAGCAAGTTCTTGGCCAACACTAGATGAAAGAAAAAGAGCAGATAGATTGTTTTGTTGACCGAGACCAATAGCAATAGGTGATACACGATCAGGCGTTGCACCATCATTGTAGATCAAAATAGCAGCCGCATCATGCTTAGCAGCCAAAGCACCCTTGTCTTCAAATGCACAAATTCCTCTTTTGACTAATACTACTCTTCCAGCTACTGGTGGATTAGCATTTTGCCAGTCATCATCTGAGCAACCAACATTTGGAATAGCAGTAAGTGGCATAAAATCGGAAAAATTTGCCCCTGTCGAAAATTTAATATGATAGAAGTCAGCAGCAGTAAGATCAGTTGAATATGTATACGTTTTGGTAACATCATTAATTGACGAAATTAAGATTGGAATGCCATCGAGAGCAAACTGTCGTATAGAAAAGAATTGTTTAGATACTTTATAGTTAGTTTCGATAGCAAGAGTATTTGTAATATAATCAAGCGTTTGATTAAAGCCAATGGTGCTAACAGCTCGATTCTCATTGTTAGCAGTAGCTATGCGTTGTAACTCTTTGAGATGGTTCATTACATCATCAATGCGAATTGAGTCAGCCAAAACTGAATTAAGTGAAGGTGTGGATGTTGATTGATTACTTGATCCGTTGTTAACCTTGACAAATGTGGCTATTACAAGCCCAAGAATAGTAATTGTAATTAGTATTCCGATTCCAATACCAGCTATCATTAATTTCATACTTCTACTATTATTATTATTATTATTATTGGTGTATATTGGCTCGACAACCGACATTTTAGAGTTATTTTTTTCAGCTTGTACTGTTAACAACAAAACAAGAATGACAAATAAATATTGCTATAAATGCTTGTTATTTATAGACAAAGATAAGAAAGACATGAAAAAGTATTGATCTCAATTACGGATGATTCTTCATCTTTACTTTACTAGGTAGAGTGAAGTAAAATAAAATAAAATAAAATAAACTCAAGCATTGTAGATGTTTATGATGGATTTATTCGTTTATCATCATCATGCATTGATAACATCTCAATATGGTTGTAATTATACAGGTAAAGCAAACGATTTTGCAGTCACAGGTTTTTCTCAAAGAATAGATCTGCAATGCTGATTGTAAAATAATAACAATAGACGAATGTTGTTTTGAGACACTGAATTTATTACTATTGTCAAGATTTAAGTCATAAAACGATTTTAGTCATTTGAAGAAAATAAGAATAAAAACAATCTATGGATCAGTTATTTAACATCTACTATGGGTATTATTGAACATACGAACAAATAATGCATTATTAGAAAAGTTCTATTTTAATTTCTATTATTGTAATAAGACTCTGATTATTCAGTGACGTTAATATTTTATACGTGTACTGACA
Organism: Rotaria sp. Silwood2; assembly: GCA_905329745.1. NCBI lineage: Eukaryota > Metazoa > Rotifera > Eurotatoria > Philodinida > Philodinidae > Rotaria > Rotaria sp. Silwood2. Next base: position 125,641 of record CAJNSZ010000104.1, read on the forward strand.
GATTTGTTTACGATCTTTCTTAATACACAGAGAGTAACATTACTATTTCTAAACCCACGTCGCATGTTTTTTTTTGTACTACCGCGGTACTGATAAGAATTGGTTATAGCACTTTAAATAAATTATGACGAAAACAATTTCAGAACATATTTTACTTATGAGTCTTTTTGCAGCGTCATCTATAATGAAACTTTATCTCATATCTAAAGACGATTCGAGCACGGTGTGGCGGCCCAGATGCATCAATTCTGTCAGTTTGAACAGATTTTCGTTAATATACACTTGTGTTGGTGCAATACATTATGATACAATACTTTCAAAACAAAACCAACAGTAACTATCACATGGACATTTTTCTGGATCATTAATGTTTTGGTATCTGAAAAAACAAGTCATGTATAAAATTATACTCTGGCGATTAAAATTTATCCTGCAACTTTCCTCCAAAATATACTTAAGCTGAATGAGATATATATATATATATATATAAGAAAGTAGCTTTCGAAGTGTCTTAATTTGAATATCACATGTTGTAAAGAACAATTCGTATTTCATTTATTATAGAACAAAATTTACATTTCGTAGAATTGAAATTCTTACAAATGAGAATTAGAATATCGTTTTATATTCGTTAAAAAAATTATCATAGCGAAAAATTGTTTTTGATGTTCAATTATATTTAATCATTTTGTTGATAATACTGTAAGCACTGACTTTCAATATAGTTACGAAACAATAAATATTGATTGATTTACTTCTAAAGTAAATGATAGATCACAAAAGACAATAGTTTTTTTTAATGTATCGTTTTCTGTTGATCCCATGCACTATTATTGTTTCAGTTGTGGAAGAAAATGTCTATGGCAATGCAATCTAAAATTCATTTTCAATACTTTTCATATAGAAATATCGTTTCAAATAGAAACTGATAAATGTCTACAGATATTTTTCCATATCATACAACATTTTAATGAAGCATAATTTGGAAATATAAAACAATCATGATAAGTTGAAGCAATACAAGATTTATGATAATATGAGTCATAGGTCATGTCAGTAATACCATCCATTCCTTGACCAAACATTTCATCATAAGATTATAATTACTTCGACCACTAAAATCAGTATAAGTACAAGATATATCTTGTTGATAGTTATTCAATCATCATAAATACTAACGATATCGTTAGGTGAATCAAGCATATGTTAATTAAGATTGATCAAATAATCGACCAAACGTTTCTCAACAATATTAGAAAAGTTTTGATTATATTCGAGATGAAATTTAGAGCCATGAGGACCAACCTACTCATGATATCATCAAGAAAATCGAACGTAGGATTTATATTTCATATCAGTAGTATTCCCAGTTGATGTAAATAGCACAAATGTTGCATAATGGAAAGTCTAGTCAATTTTTTATGTTAATATTTAATTGAGCATTGATGTTTATCGACATGTTTAGAGCTTCTTCAATAGTTTATGAAAGAAACAGAGCAGGTAAAGCATTATCTTGACCAAGACTAATTTCAATAGGTGTTAAACAATCAGGTGAAAATGTCCAATGCTATCTCATATCGTCACAACACTCACGGCCAAAAAAATAGTTAAACAAAAGAAAAACTAATGGATGGAAAAAGTGCCACTTGCTTTAATCAAACCGATAACGTGACTACTATGTTCTATATCTGATCAAGATTATATTGTGATTGAAGTTTTATGTTTCAATAAAGAAAATGATGATTAATTGGTAGTTGTTTGTCTGACATATATATATGATCCATTTATAAGAATTGAGAAGGATTTATTTTCGACACTATAGATAACAAACCATGAATATGTCGTTATACGTACTTTTGAATTGTCTTACAAATTCAAGTACTGTTCTGATTAAAGTTTTTGCTTTCTTTATCACTTTATAATATGACAGTGAAAAGTAGAATTCGATGCGTCCGAAAAGATTTATGATGTATATTCGAGTTAACCTAACCTATAAAAGAAAAGGAGACAGAATTCGATGAATAATAGATTCGTATGGATACAAATATGCATTTTATGAATGTGTTTATAGAAATTCGAGCTTGAAAGTTCTCAAGATAGTATATCTTCACCGTATATAACAGATGATATCAAAGTTCTACGTTAATTTTGTTTTCAGTATTAGCACGACAATAGTTCATCATGGAAATATGATAGATTTCTTATTAGAAAGAACAAACTCTATATTACAAAACGACGAAAAAATATTTCGTTCAAAATACTTACTGAAGGCTGAAAAATTCTCTGCACGTTCCTGGAGTTTATAAGAAAATTTTCATTCACTAAGAAAATTGCTCTTATTTCCCGTCTTATTATTGGACTTTCTAAAACATTTTTAACTAATAAATGATTTCGAAAAATAAGATCTTTTCTAGCAGTCAACGTTAGTGAAACCCCCTATTTGATGTCCAATTAGAGTTAAGTGAGTCTTCTGTAAATGCACATTATATAAGATGTACTTCAACGTTTGTTTTTTTTTTTCGTCTGGCTTTCCTAAAAGTCTTAATTTGAATGTAATTATTCTACTATTATGTTCAGACATATTTAGAATTCTGTGCATCGTTGTATTCATTCATTTCTTTCACATCTACATCCACCCTCCCATCAGATAATCGATGATCAATAACAGTTGCGTATTCAATTTAGTCGTCAGTCACTCAAGCGAAAACGAAAAGAGTAGTCAAAAATTGATCTGCTGTACTCATTGTATAGCATCAAATATATGAGAACTGATGAAATTCATATTGTTGAAGTCTGAAGATATTCTAAATGTAAGTATTTTTTTTTCTTTTAAATTCACTGGAAGTTTCATTCAACAGCTAAAACTTTTGTGTCCTTGATCAATGTTTCTCAATAGATAAACTTTATTACATAATCGCACAATTCATCTTCTATATCAATTCTGGAATCTGATTTTAAAAAAATTCATAAACAGAGACAGGGGTGTCCCGACCCCGGGGGCGGTGGGGGCAGGACGCCCCCCCAATCATCAAAAATAATCGTTTTTTTGGTCTGAAATCGAAAATTTTCTTACGTTTTGTTAGCAAAAAAAGTTTTAGATCTCGAAAAAGTTTCAAAATTTGGTCTTCTTTTCCAAAAAAATTCGCTACGCCCCCGCCCCCCAATATTCGTCGGCTCGGGACATCTCTGGGTGTGGGCGTGGGTGATTTGGTCTGATAGTCAGTCACTCTCACACTCACACCCACACCGATACTCACCCATACCTCACGCCCGTACCCATACTCACCCACCCACACCCACACCCACACCCCACCCTCTGCAGCATTGATTTCGATATGTGAACTCAATATATCAGGGATGGGAGTGGGTTTGGTTTTGGTTTTTTACTGAAGGCACTGTGAAGTGAATTTCATGTGGATTTAGGTTGCTATGTATGCGCCATTTCCATGGAATTGACCTCCATAGTGGTGTGTGTTGGGAATGTGTTTGTGATTGGCTAATTCGTCGACTAATGAATTTTTTTTTGCTTCGTGATAATTGTTTGTGTTGTGCTAGCTTCTCATCGATTATTGCGTACTATATTTGACTCAATAAGATTATGAGGAATATTTCTCACCTCGAATATCCACAAATAAGTTAAGACAAAATAGAAAAAGAAAGGAGACGAGTTATCTAGTACACATCTACCCATACTATGGCAATGAGGGATTTTTTTCCTACGCTTAGTTTCGTCGCATAAATTAAGACGACATAGAAAGTAAGGGAAATTGAGTAATATAGTCAACGTCATCAATCAGTATGACGAAGAGATTTGTTTATGTTGTAACGAGTGGTGTCGCATATCAAGCAAGAGGAAAGAAAAATCATTTGGTAAGTAGAAATCAAATAGTATGATGGTCTGGAATTTCTTTAGGCGTAGCTTCTTTTGCTCTCTAAAAAGCGTGTGCATTGAAGATGAAAAAGCTTTAGAAACATGTGAAATCCAATCATGAAAGTGTATCCATAGATTGCTCTTTACATACGTCAAATCGATCTGAGGAGCAGAGAAAAATCCGACCATATCTTGTGCCGTTTTTGAATAGAGTAAAACTTTGAGTATAAAATAATAGCGACAGTGAAAAATAGCAGCGATAAAAAACACCGACAGAGAAATATTGAAAACAAAAAAAAACGTGAAGAAAAATGTTGAAATAGAAACGAACCTAAAATAATCCAGGATTACTTAAATTAAGAAGATGGATATTGTAGAGAAAGAAACCAAGTATTTATTATAAATTTGAAGTTGAATAAGAAACGATGAGACCAATAATAAAAATGAGAGAACAGCACTGGAAGATGTCATGAGGAATCGTAGATATTGACTTCTTGAATATAAAGAACACGGAAACATCACCCAATAATCGGTTCGTTAGATCTTAATGTTGCAGTGACCTCTGAGTGTATTACGATAATCTTGTGGAATCAAGGTTTTCGATGATTTTTATCTGAGCTCTAGTCATGATATTTGGGAATTATTGCTGAAAGATGATTCTTTCGGTGTCTTGGCAAGCAATGAATGCTCTAGCAGTAGAGTGGGACTTCATACTTGCTGGTTGAATTAACTGTTCTAACCAGATCGAGAAAGAAAAATGCTTGGAATAGTCTGATTTTTTCTTTGGACATTGAATGTTCCGTCTGTGCTGCATTCACCATTGTTGTATGACGATATTTTTCGATTCGATATTATTATATCTAATCTATCTTCTGTCTTATACAAGTTTTCGAAAGCAAAATTTAAAGACAATATTACTTACGCTTTGTTAAAGATTAAATTGTTTATGTTGTATCACTCAGCGGTGGGTGTGGGTTTGGGGTCTGTGGAGTGTGAGCCTTTTTTTTTACAAAAAACCCACACCCACACTCACCCACACCCTTCTCGGTTGTTATATCGTCTGTTTAACAATGGTTAACCTATTTTGCACCAGATAAACGACGCAAACAGTCACATTCGTGCGACGTCAAAGTGACAACTATAGTCAACAATTCACAATTAACATAAGCAAGTCAAATTTTAATTCAACGTATTAAAAACACAGAAGGGAAAAGAGAGCAAATATATGCTGATCGTACACTTCTCTAATCGTTCATTCTATTAAAAAAAACAAAAAAACTATTAGTCAAATATGATCCATACATGTCATAGACATTCGAGAAGGTGAATATGTGTTATTCATCTATTGATGAAATATTAATTATTAAAATGATCAGTAAAGATTGTTTCAATAACATTTCAACTGTGATTTTTATTTCGAGAGACTATTGAGAATATACAGTTCGTTTTGTTTAGTTAGTATCATAAAAACAAATAAGATAAGATAGTTTTGTGTGGGGTGTGGGTGTGGGTTTGGGGTGTGCGTAATAGTTTGAAATTTTAGTCTTTTCATTATCCACACCCACATCCTCTCAATGTTGACCTAATTGTTTTGATGCTTTGAGGAAAAATCTGAGAAGTTCTATTGGATGATGATTAACATTCGAATCTTCGAATTTGAACTCAACTTTTCTTTCTATCTCATCATCATCGAAAGACTTGTCATCTCATAAAAATGTCTTAATAACAAAATGTAATGATTGATCATGAGTATCAAGGAAGAAAACTTGACAGTACCAATTGTTTCGAATATACGGCTGTTAAAGATAGTTGTAAACGATAGAAATTGATTAAATCAAACATTACGCTTCATTCATTTTTCAGAGAAAGAAAACCAACAGAATATCGTCAATAGTCTCTTGATCACGAAATTCTAGTCGAGAAATACTGGAATCATTTCATTGATGAAATAAGAAAATTTTTTGGAAGAGCCAACGATCGACGTTGTAAGAAACACTTCGTAAATTTTCATGTAGTCTCTTTTTTTGTAAAATCAATCAGATTAACATGCGGAAATGTGAGAAAATAGCTGTGAAGAACTATGTCAAGTGTTACTAATCACTGCGCATCTCACAAATGCGACAAAATTTTTTGGAATAATTGACACGCATATTCATTTTCAAAATAGTCACTATTAATGACTTATCTGAAGCAGAGAAAAGTTTACCAGAAAGTCTTAACATAATTGATCTTTTTGGTTTTCATCGAATATCAATTAATGGGAAAAAGAAATGAGCCTCAAATTTTTCACTGTTGTCATTTAAGGAAAGTTTCTCCATTATTTTCCACGTTTTTTTAGTTCAGCTTAGTGCGACTTTGAAAGAAAAAAAATATGACCGCTTTTTATTCGACTGTCGAAAGTGTTGACCCAATAAGATTTAATAAATTTCGATCATTTCATTGTTCACAATGAAAACATCGTTGTATTTCGATGAGTATTGACTCTCGATCTATGTCATTGCTAAGATTAAGCTAAAAGAAATTGAAGATCATCTTCTTGTTTTCCTTGGATCCTCTCTTTACACGATATTACTATGCAGGACACAAATGAAATTCAAGTCATAATAGCTGACAATAATCATCTTTCTACCTATTTTAAATATATGGCGGAACAATCATCTGCATTTGTAAACGATGTTCTAATTAAAAATTCAGAAACATCGGAATACTCGGCAAGTCGAAAAGACTTTTGAAATGCAGCTTCCTGTCACTTGCACTTCATTCGAAACTTAACGCATTGTGTATATCTTCATTCTCATAATCGCGTATGTTGACGATTCATCGTCAAAAGAACAAATTTTGTTTAGACCAGACATGATACTTTTCAATCAACGAAGAGAAATTATCATCAAGTTTAATAATATTCGCTGACTACAGAAGAATTCATCAACCGTTTAATCAAATAACTGCACTTAAGGATAAAAACAAAAGAGAAAAGTAAGACGAGACACGAAGAACGTTTTAATGATTC
>CAJNSZ010000104.1:132580-169637 GCA_905329745.1 Rotaria sp. Silwood2
CTTTTGCATTTTTTGTATATTTATCAGCAATGACAAGTAAACAGTTGTAAATACGATTTTTTTAATTTATTTTTTCATCTAATGAAATATCGTAAACCTTCACTATAATGTTGGCAATGTGAATTTACAGTATAATCATCCGAACGAATTAAAGTAGATGTATGTTAGTGATAACGTGAAACTCGACTAGAACTCAAATAAGGTTGAGAATGTTTCTTAAATCTTGCACGTATACAAGCTACTGCAATGTGTATGAATATATCAGATGTATGTCAATAAGGGTGGTGTAAAAAGAGTGAAAGACATTTGCTTTTTTCTAATCAGAAAATGTGTCACAGCCGATTTTGACTAACAAGTATGTTTTTTTCTGAGGTGTTTTATTGTATAATATGACCGCTGTTGTCCGGAAAAAAGAGTTTCATTTTCAAGTAGTGTAAACATCTTAAAAAGTACTTCAGAATCGATAGATATTCAATGACTGAGAAAAGAGAGATTTCTCTACATTTCTATGATTCTCAAAATAAAAACAGAACAAAATATCCACGATTTTTTCGATCTTACATTCATATGAACGAAGAAATGTGTACAGATGAATGTGTGGTTGTGAGAACTGTTGCAACAAATACATCACATTAACTATTATGAATGGTGGTATTGTAGGAAAACTGACGGTCGATTCGTGATTCTCTCTTTAATTCATGAGAAAACGAGTCTTCATAAAGTTTCACAAAAGTCGCAGCTATTGGATCTGTAAATACTTAGAAAACTTAATTTCAATATTCCAAGAAATGATTTATCAATAAAGGTTTCTCCAAACCAACAATCTTCATTCGAATTTTATGATATAATATTATTTTAATGATGTATCTTGTCTCCGACTCATAAGGATTCAAACGAAAATTCTTAGTTAATGCTTAGAAAGTTCTAGCTATAGGATAGTCCTTGAAAAGTGACTGTAGTTAGTCGCACTATAAAGTAAGTTCTTTTCCTTGCGGATAATAAGAAAAGCTTACTAATCAAACTCGACTATCATATTACAGTAAGAATTGTCATGATTCAATACTAATTTCATAAACTTAACAGTTTTCGTTTTGGCGAAACTCTAACACATAGTGATTTAATGTAAACATATATTCTCTATGATCCTGTGAATAAAGTTCGATATTTGATATTTGTTTGAGTGATCAAATATTTGTGATGTCTGATGTGTGATTTTTCTTTATTGTAACAAAAATATGTAGTCTATAGTTACTATCATTCTCCGAATACGTCTTCAACTTGTGTTCTTTTGAGAAATACTGAAGAGAAACAAAACGATTTTATTCTTGGTTACACTCAGCTTCTTACCAATCTGTAGTATGAATCGCCATGAATATATAAGCTTCTCTCAAAACAAGTATTCCTATTTTCGGCAACCTATGTAATAGTGGAATAACTGACACGAAAATGCAATAATTTTTTATTGAGACGTAAGAAATTCAATGAAGATATCAATGCGCTTTTCTTGTTTATTACAAAAGTGTGAAACATTGTGATGACAGCAGGTTCAACTAAGAGTTCCACAAGCATCATCTGCTTTCAAACTATTTCGTTTCAGATACGGGTACTAATTAATAATCCTATGATATTTATGAATTGCTTTAGCTTATTTACTCAGTTGGAAGTATTCGATGAGAAACTAATGGAAAATTTCATCGGCAATCCTAAACGAAAAGTTTATATAGAATCGAATTTCTTCGCAAAAGATGTGTTCTGACAAGTCACTGTTTTGATGAATTTCCCTGTATATTCGTTTTCCATACTTTCAAGAAAGAAATAAAAATTGTGATCAATGTGGAGAGTAAAAGTAGTTCTCTTGCAGATACTTTGTGCATAGTAATCTAATGCATAGTTTTCACTTTTATTTCATGCAGCATTATAATAGATTTAAAAAAACTGAAAGGAGTACTTATATTTTTGAATATATTGTAATTTTCATTGGTGATCGATATAGCAGTTCATGACTTTTTTTTCTCTAGATATGTAATCAATGCCAAAGAAGCTGTGTTGAAAGCTGAAAAGTTTAGATATTTTTATTTTGACAAGAGAGGTATTTCATGATATTTAGTATTGAATGAAGGCTTCTGAACAAAAGATATCGACCATTAATTGTCTTTAATGAGGCTACACTATGAATTCGTCGTTATCTCACACATTTTAGGCCAAAGATAAGTGACTAGGCTTTCATCTTCAATCTGTTGTGTTTTTGATACAGATATTTTCTTCATCAAGGATGAATGAACAGAGATTTTCAACAAAAATTGAAACAAATTGGTTCAGTGCACTTAGTCGATATCATACTAAATATGTTCATTTTAAAAGACTCCGCAATCCACAATCACTTATTTATTTAATTTTGTTCTTTTGTCATAATAAATAAATTATTCTTACAATTTTTCGAAATAATAATAAGATATTACATCATATTGAAACGTAGACAAAACAGAGTTTCAATTGTGACTGTGTTATATATTATTTTTATACTCTATAACCATGTTCGGATTATAAAATTGTTCGATTTAGTTTTCTATTCTAATTGACTATGAGAAAGATTGACTTGAGCGATGATGAGTCGATAGTTGTGACTAATAATGAAATAACTCGATGTGAGATTTATTTATTCAAGAATAAAGTGAACAATAAGCAGCATGTAAGAGAGAAACTGAAAACAAAAGAGACGATGAGAGAATGATAGATATATAGCATACCCGAAGATCAATAGTCAGTCACACATTATAAAGCCAACATTGCTACAATAAGTCAAACTGTCTTTTTTTGTTAAAGTGCAGGCGTTTTCGTTGTTGTAGCCATATCCTACGTTGGAGTCGTTGGTCCGGTCGTAGTTGTTGGTCCGGTCGTAGTCGTTGGTCCGGTCGTAGTCGTTGGTCCGGTCGTAGTCGTTGGTTCGGTCGTAGTCGTTGGTCCGGTCGTAGTCGTTGGTCCGGTCGTAGTCGTTGGTCCGGTCGTAGTCGTTGGTCCGGTCGTAGTCGTTGGTCCGGTCGTAGTCGTTGGTCCGGTCGTAGTCGTTGGTCCGGTCGTTGTCGTTATTGAAACTGTAGTGGTATTTCCAGTCATAGGCAAAGTGGTCGTTGTTGTGGTTGGATGGAGATCCTGTATTAGGCCGCGCAGTTCATCTATCTGTCCATTAAGATTATTGAACCGATTGTTGACAGCGGCAAGAGTCGCAGCTGCAAGAGCAAAAGTAATGATTCCAAACAGACCAACTATACCCAATCCAATCAAGACACGCATTGCGCTCCCTTGTCCTAAAGCCATTATTGATTCTTTTTTTTACAGAAAATTTCTAGCTTTTATTGAATAAACTTTGTGGTTTCTAACAATGTCTTTTACTCAGCATATCAACAAAGCGTATACGTTTATATATATATATGAATCGAAAGTGAATGTCAGGATTGAGTAGGTGTAGTTGTAAAGATAACAACAATTTTATTGAGGTTGGTTTTCGTCACACAAGTGAATATAGTTACAAGGATAAAATAACAACTTTTCTGTCATCTTGGTTACCCATTATTGAATTACAATTTCATTCTTCATTGAAGATATCGATAGGGAGCTCTTATTTTTGTGTTTCATATATAACGGTAAATAAGTCGTGAGAGAGATTTATAGTGAAGCATCTGAAAACGAAAAAATATTATGTTGTTGTTGTTGTTGTCTGCAAAATTCGTATCGAACTCTGAATATTCCAATGTATTCCTACTTATCAGGTGTTGTTTTAGTTTGAAAAACGTGAAAGTACTATATTAACTTTAAAAAAGTTTATGAAATGTTTTTAAAGCTAATCTTAGGATAGGGTTTAGGCTGTGTGGTTGTAAGTGTGGATCAGGAGGAAGAATCAACATCCACATCTACAGCCCATGCTTACATTCTACTTAACCCTTATAAGCCGAGAAAGCATTATTTTGACAACGGGAGGAAGTTGATCACAAAAATAAAAGTTAAGGACCTTCAGTGTGCTCATAATATAACTAAAAAGAATTATTTTATTTTTCCTCTAGAGTTATCGAATATCTCTTGATTGGAATAGTCGATCTTATGAAAGGATCAAAAAAAGGAAATTTGATTTGAAATTTTAACCATAAGTAGGGTGCACAATCCTTAGTATACTCTAAAATTTTTGAACCAAAACAGATGTTTTCTTACTGAGATATTGAATTAGAAAAGACGATGACATTTCACGAAGTCAACTTTTTTCAGCGTGTCGTATCTCGAGAAGGAAGCATCTGTTCTGACTGACAATTTTAGAATATTTCAAATGTCATGAAGTCTAATTACGGGCAAAGTCTCAGATCGAAAACTTTTCTTTGGGTTCTTTTACACCTTATCCAAAGCACACATTTTTTTAGATGTTATATCATGACAATAGACCGCGTCAAAATTTTCAAGACTGATTTCATAAGCTACTTAGATGTAATGCTCATCAATATCAATCATAAAACCAAAACTGCACGTTGCGTTTATACACAAATGAAATCATCAAAACAAAAATTAACACGTACAAAAATATTTTTAATTTTAAATAATCAATTATCTGATTTAGAAACCAGTTAGAAGTATTTTGTTTCTCAGTATATAGTCCTATCCTAATATCTTAGTCTGAAAAACTATTCTTTGTTGAATGTAAAATTTTTCACTTCTTCAATATCAATTATCATAATATTCCTTGGAAGGGGCATTCGTTTTATAAGAGTTAAATGTCGTTACGGTGATGTCTTTCAGGAAAATGTCTTTGCGCAGAAGTGCCGAGAGCAGATTTGTTGATGAACCTATTATTTACCTCTTTGATACATAATACATTTGACAAGAACATGCAAACATAGCAATAAATAATACTTGACAGTCGACTCAAATGATAAAAGAAGAAATGTATTGACTACGATAAAACGAAGAACACTGCAAAATAAAAAGTTTATTGCGTATAAAAATTGTTTTCAACAAAATGAAAATTTATACTTACATTATTTTGACAAATATTTTTGTTTTCAAACAGTGATATATATAATTTAATGTTTATTTGAAAAACAATATATTTAAATTGAATTTAAAGTCAATGATCATAATTTTCCAATCACTACTGACGATGCAAGCAAAATGAACATTCGCTTTCAAGCAAAGAAATCTAAACACAATATGATTCCTTTTTCTAGCCAAGTTCGCTTTTAAATTTTAGTTCGTTTATGAGGAATAACCAATAAATACTTAATAATATTATTCTCTTTTTTTACTTATGCTTTGTATTCAATTAAACGTCGTAAGTCGTCGTCACAATGTTGACGAGCAGTGTAAAAAACAAAAGTATAGAATAAAAAGCTTTGCATCAAATTTTCAAAAATCTTTTTAGAGCTTATTATACATTCGATTTTGATAAATCATTGGCTTATTATATACATATTAAACCTTTCAAGCTTTTATGAAAATAAATAGTACACAACTGAAGAGTTTATTATCTTTATAACTGAGAAATAGTTTATGACAATGTCATGTATTCTAAAAGGATTTATCAAAACTTGATGCACGTTTTACGTGGCTAATAAACTATTTTGAATGATTTATTATTTTACCTTTTGTTTTATATTGATGTGCAGTTATAACATAGTCATCTGAATTATCACAAGTATTTCTAGATGGAACGTGTCAATATTCTGATTCATTTCATATGCATATTATTCGATAACGAGATTGTGAAGCACAGTTCGATTTTCAACAATATGTACACAAGAATTGTACTGGCAAATATTGGCAATCTATTGATTTAATTGATAAACGACGATTATATAATAAACTTAAAGAGTCATCATTATGATAACATAACAATCGATCAAAACTCAAATCAAGTTCAGTCCCATTTTTCTTTTGGGTACTTAAATAAATTGTATGCCAGCTGTTATTAGAACATATACTACTGTGAGTTGTACTTGTCTGTAGCGAATGGAAAAAAATATAAAAGAAGATCATGAAAACATAAATATTCATTAATGATTAGATATCACCACTTAACTAATGTACTAGGTAATTTCATGGCAAAGAAATATACATTTGTTTCTTTTTTAGATATGATGGAGTATTGGCACAATAAAAAGTGATATATTTGATTTAAGAGCAACCAATTGTTTCCAATACTGAAATTATGAAAGCTGGTAAGTGTTTAATTGCTTTCATGAAATGAATTTTGATAATTTTTTCTTTTGAAAAATATTTAAAAATGGATCGCAAATTAAAAATAAGTTGTTAGACAATGATCATTGAAATCGCTTATGAATAGCGTTTTTCACGGCAGGTATTTCAAGCAAAAGCTAAATCTGAAGCAGGAATAAAAAATTTGAGGTATTTTTCAATTTTTTCTCTGAGAAGCAACTTGATAATGACATCCAAATAGTGATTTCGATAATTTTCAGAATCAACTACAAGATTAATGATGTGCTTAAGTTTCAGAAGGATAGCTTTACTATTGTTTTATGCATGAACTCTTATTTTCTCTAGAGATCAAAATTCAAAGGCATATTTTCATATATTCGCTTTATTTTGAAAAAAAATCTCGAAAATACAACTCAGCTCATAAAAACCTCCACTCTTTGCTTTTAAACAGTTTCTGATTCGACCGATTTGATGTTCAAATCTTGATCGATATTGTCCGATTTCTCCTGAGGACGTGATCCTTCACGACCGCCGGTACATAATTCGGTCTCGAGACTAGATTTTCATCTAAAATAAACCATAACATTTTGATAGGATTTAAGTTTGGATGATTTGGAGTCCAGTCGAGTGCATCCAGTCTCAATTTAGTAATTTTATCTTCAATATTATTCAAAGTATGCCATGGTGCCAAGTCCCGTTGGGAAATCATTTTTGTTTAAGGTAGGAATCTTTTCATGGATCGCGTCAGTTCATGTTGTAATGCGTCACAATATAAATGATTGTTCATATGTTTTCATTCGCATCTTCACTGCTGTTATATTAAAACCCGAGATCCCATCCCAGATTGCAATCTTGCTACCGTAACTGGTATCGGCTTACTCCAAAAACTCTAGAAGAAACTTTTCCTTTTTTAAGTGACAAAAATCACGGATAGAAATCTTTTCAGGACGTCCTCAACGCTTGAGACCATCGTATCGATGAAGCTCTTTGAATTTCTTCAAAGCCTTTTATACACAACCTAGTGGGATCTTAAGTTACTTTAAAATTTCGAACTCATTGAGATCAGTGTCTGAAAGGCAACCACTCGGACTTGTAGAAACAGACCACCAGACTTTTTGACCAGACACAGTTCGAATAATACTTGGATAAGCATGATATATTTAAAAAACTGAAAAAGAAAACGTCGGCTTTTGTATTTTTTTTTCCAGCATATAACAAATATATGAAAAGTTGCCTTAAACCTTCGATCGCTGGAGACAAAATAGTTGACGAATAAAAAATTGAAAAAGTTATCCTCAGAAATTTCAGCAAATTAGTCTTGCAGTATATTCCTAGAGCTATCGAAATCCTTTTTTTTTGGATGCCACTATCGAATAGGCTTTAATAGAGAGAATTGAAAGCCAAAAGGTATCTTTAACTTTTGATTTTCACTTTACAACGCATTTGCTGTTTCTGACATATATAGTCTCCGATGTCAAACAGTCCCAGTATAAGATCTTCTGAGATTCTTACAAGGTCATATAAGAACTTAATGTATGCTCTGTCATAATCATATAAACTTGTATGAAAATCGTAAATGAGATGGTACGACATTGTGTGCCAATCTTAAAGCTATATCCAGATCAAAAAGCACGACGTAAGAATCTTGCAGATCAGACGAAAACTCTTTGGAAGTCGTATGAGAAATCATTGTCTCTGAAACTTACTCTACATCGTATAATAAGCTCATTGAAAGATCTTACCAACATACAAGTTTTTCTATAATCTTAGAATGATATCTTACAATGCAGCAAGATCTTTTAAGAATCATATTAAAGAACTTAGCGTAAGATTTCAGAGACGATGATTTTTCGTACAATTACAATTTGATATTGTAAAATCAGGCAACATCAGATGTACGATTTCTTGGAAGAATTGTATGCTAAGGACTTGAGGTAAGTTTTGCAGATAACACGATTTTTTGTAGGATTTTCGTCTGATCTTACAAGATTCCGATCATTTGACTTTGCAAGTATCTTACAGTAAGAATCAAGTAAATACAGTATGAATTTATCGAGATCCGATCGTCAGTTAGGTCTTACACAGTCTGCGTAGGACTTATTTTTCACGCAAGCTAACTTATTTTTTTATTGTACTTTTTTCTAATTTTGTTCTCTAACAGAGATCTCAATGGGCTGGGCCAAGCCCGGCCCAGCTCGGCCCATTCGGCCCATGGGCCGAAATTGTAATGGGTACCCATGGGCCGAAATTTCAATAGGCACCCATGGGCCGAAAATAAAACAAAACGAAAATTATCAAAACTTCTTTCTCAAAGTAAAACTGAAATTTCCTTTGCGACTGATCATCGGATAAAAGCATAATCGTAACTGAAAATCAGACATGTAAAAGTTCGTCATTAATTATCCATGTGATTCATTATATGTAATTAGCTGCTTTTACAGCTCTCCTACATATGAGTTAACAGAGTGGCGCCTAACTTTTGTTACTGTCTTCATTTTAGTTATATCACAGCTAAGTTATTTTAGTTTGTTGTTTATTGCACGCTGTATGTAACGAGCAGAACATTTTTTGGAAGATTGGAAAAACTGGTATCAGTACCAGTTTGATACTTTCACCTGACGTTTCAATGAAAAATTTCAGATTTTCAGTTTTTGAGTTGAATTTGACAGAAAATGACGACTTGACATATGTACACCTAGCTAGAATTAATTAAAGAAAAAAACCTCGTGACGCCATACGATAAAGTGCTTAGCATCTTAATTACTTCAGTTAGCATGACAAGTCAACATGTCTGTCTGAAAAGTATCAATCAGATGAATGGCTCATGGGCACCCATGGGCGGGCCGGTTTTTTTAGAAAAAAACATGGGCTAGGCTGGGCCGAGGTTGATAGCCCATGGGCTGGTTTTTATTGGCCCAACCCGGCCCATTGAGACCTCTGGTAGACATATTCTTTTGTTTATAGTCATCCAAAAATCGGCAAAAATATACAAAATCAATTATATAAGCATTATATAAGGTCCTGAATCCATCGTTAGCATATTGAAGTAAGATTTCGAGATGATTATTGATATATAAATATATTTTTGTATAGATTTCAGAACGAGAAGGACGCCAACGAAGTGAGAATAATCATCAATATGTCAGATGAAAAAAAAAAGATTTGTTCGCCGAATCAAGATCATTTACATCTGCATAAAGACAATGTCTTTATTTATGCTTGTCTTCTTTTTTTTTGTGATGGCGAACATACCTATAACAAGAACAAAAATGTCATATATAATATGACAATAATCATTACATAAAAACAACTAAATAAAGTTCTTTAACAGTTTTTCATTTTCAAATCTAATGGATTATTGAAAATAGAAGAACGAACAAAAAAAAATGTTCATTATCTTTGATAACATAGAATAATTGCAAAACATATGGATAGAATCTAGCAAATATTCGGGTAGTATTTGAATATATTAATTTCTAAAATTTATGCAAAAAAAATGAATTTTTGATTTAATTAAAAATAAGAAAAGCTTGAGAATAATTTGTATAAAAATAAACATTTTTATAAATTCTTTTAGAAACAAAAACCATCTTCTAAAGAAAAATATTGATAAAAAAATTAATCAAGACAAAAAAAAGAATATCAAACAGATAACGTCAAAAAAAATAAAAAAAAATTGAAATACATGCAATAGTATCAATTGTATTGAGAAAGAGATCGTATACACAATATTACTAAATCAACGAACAAAAAAAATTAATTAATTATACTTGATCGTCGAAAAGAAGATTGAGTGAATTGATAATCTAGAAAAGATCAATTATAAAAATTCTTAAATATATATAGTTGTATGTTTAATTTACTTTTTTTTTTCATTATTCAATTAATATTATTATTTCGATCAAATCTTTCTAATGCATTCATAATATAATGATAAATTTATTTCGTATATTTATATCCAACTCATTTAAAACAACAAGAATACTATTGTTATTGATAATCTTCAATAAACAAAACATTAAGAAATACAACAAATCAACTGAACTTATCGAAACAATCGTCGGTAACATAACTTAGAATTGTTCTCAATCGTCGATGAAACATTGTATCATCAATTTTACGTATTTTAGCTAAAGAATAATTGACATATGAAATATCTAAACATTTTTTTTTTACATAACAAACTAATTTCATGAAGTTGTTATTCGGATAATCGTTTTCTTTTTGGTCGACGACATTGATTTTCAATTTGAGTTAAAATCTAAAACAAAAATCGTAAAGAAAATAAAAATAATTAAAACTAATCGAATTATTTACTTCTTCATCAGTAATATCAGGTTTTTCATCATTATTTAATTCTTCTTAGCTGGTGATGACGACGATTCAATTTGAAAATTTGTTTGTATACATTGATCAACATTTTTTAATAATATTTTACTTATTGTTATTATTATTGGATGTATTGATTGCATTGATTTCGATTTGAAAAGAAATAATTCTTGTTTAAAACGTGCATTTTCTTCACGTAATTCATTAGTTTCATGTCAAAAATGTGGACTTTTTATTCGTCATACATTAATTATAGTCGAAGCAAGATTAACATAACTTAATGTATCGATTGTTTCATCAATAACCGTAGATAATGGATTAATTGTTGGTAACATAAATGTTTTTGCATCATCACCAAGATTATTTTTTAAGAAATAAATTAAATTTGAATGAACATATGGAAGATGATGTTGTTGACAAGATAATGCACCAATTACATTGCAAAGTGTAGATAATAATTGATTGATATGAACACTTTCGTAAATGTAAATAACAATATTTTGTTATTTATTGAAATATGATGAGGACATTTTTATTCAGTGCTCAATAGGATGAAGAGGATACGATACTAACGAAAGGAATCGCCCGAGGTGTCCAACACGAATTTCCTTCATTCACACATCGTTTGATAGAGAACATCGAGATAGTAAAAAGTTTAGAAGCATTTGTGCTGATGGCCTATTAGCGAAGAGTTATGATCGTTTTACTGGAATTTTTATTGAGAGCTATGTATTTCCGAACAAAATCAAAGTGAAGAGTTTTGACCTGAAACTTTGTCTATAGATAGATTTAGTAGTCATTAGACAACTCAGGACGTTTCAACGAAAACAGACCTGCCTTTCTCGAGATATTCAATTTTCAAAAAAACCAGCCGTTCAACATAGAAAAACACAATAATCCATTCTACTTGAAGATTAAATATCTCGAGAAAGACAGGTTTGTTTTCGTTGAAACTTCCCAAACTATCTAATGAATAGTAAATCTGTCTATAGGCAAAGCTTCAGATCAAACTCTTAACTTTGATTTTTTTCGGAAATACATAGCTCTCAATAAAAATTCCAGTAAAACGATCATAACTCTTCGCTAATAGGCCATCAGCCCAAATGCTTCTAAACTTTTTACTATTCGATGTCCTCTATCAAACGATGTGTGAATGAAGGGAATTCGCGTTGGACACCTCGGGCGGTTCCCTCGTAAGTATAGTCTTCATTTTCTATCTTCATAAAAGCTTTATGTATTGTAACTTTTTTTTTTTTATTAGAGACTGATATTTCATCTTTGTGAGAATTTATATGATTCTTACCGCAAATCGATCATTTTTTTCTTGAAAACCAATACTGTTGTGATTCTTCACTTCCAGCTAAATTTACAGAATTCAATCATACAGTTTGTTCATCTAATTCATCTTGTGCTTGTTGTTTTGCACTTTTTGATGAACTAGATAATGTTGCACTTTTATCAATATTTGATAAAGAATTAGCTGTATTTAATCCAAATGATAAACGCATTCTTGTTGATTGTGGTATATCAATATAACTTACCTTAACAGTAAATATAGAATGGAATCTTGATGATCGTTGATTAGCATTTGTTAATGAAACTGAATGTTGTTGATTATCCAAATTTAAAAGATTTTGAAAATCTTCTTTACTTTTAATTTGAATATATTTTAAATATATGAGCAAAGTAATGAATGCTTAGGAATTTCAAGTATATATATTTGTAACGATAAATGAAAGGAAGAGATGATGATGACAGACTGGAGGAGTAGCTTACCGCCACCCTCGGTAATGATGTTTATTAGCTACTTTACATCTCCAGAATGTGTCTATTACACATTCAGCACACGCTTATATATGACAGAGAAAAAGAGAGAGAGAGAGAGAGAGAGAGAGAGAAAGAGACGACACAGAAACAACAATAGAGAGAGGAAGAGGAAAGAAGAAGAGCGGCGAGCCGTGACGCATATATCGGCACAATATTGAAGAATTATTTGTTGAATTTGAACTATAGATCAAATACGTATTTAGGGGGAGAGGTGGAAAGGGAAGTTGGGAAGATCGATCCCCTCCCTCCCAACAAAAGATATAAATACCTGGAGAGGAGTACGGGTTGAACATTTTTCGAAAGTCAAAATAACCCATTTTCAATGGTAGTCCTCTTCCAAAACCGTCAATTTCCCCCTTGAAAAAATTCCTAGATATATCACTGCTATAGATACAAGTTTATTTAAAATATATGTACGTGCATGTTTAAAAAATGATAATGTTATTGAAGATTTATTTGGTGATTTTTTTATTTAAATTTTCATTTAATGATGTGTTATGACCTGCATCTTCTCCAGATGCGGTCATAAGAGTTTTTTCTCTCTAGCTATAGGGTTATACATATGCGTTCATGTTCTTCTTCTCTTCTCTTGTTGTCATGGATTTTTTCTTTTCTGTCATATATATGTGATGGACTTTTCTTTCTTTCTGCTCTTCTTTCTTTCATGTTGCTGTATGGATTTTCCTTTCGTTGTTCATCATCTATGGGATTTTCCATCTTATGGATTTTTCTGCACTTGTCATCTTTCTATATATAGCGTTACATTTCTTGTATGGAGCACATATTGATACATAGTGATTTTCATATACATTCAGTGGGATTGAGATCTCACATGTATAAATAGTTATCTGTGAATACCTTTTTCTGTGATTAATTTGAGAGTTAAAACTGATCGAATTATAATTCTTCAAATTTTCGATCAAAAATTTAATTAAGTTCTAACCATCAACTGAATCATTGTTCTTTTAAAAAAGTAATTTATTAATTGATATCTTCTGTAAAAAAGATTTAATTTAAATTGCGCTTTATGTGATTAAAAATCATCTGTATCTTTTTAAATGGTTTACCCCCGATTCGGTCCGAATCGGTCCCTTTCTGTTTTCGTCCAAATAAATGATCTCTCACTTCGGTCCTTTCTCAATTCGGTCCTATTCGATGATATCTCACTTGGGTCCCTTCTCTGCTCGGTCCTTTTTAATTGATTCTCATTTCGGTCCTAAAATATAATCAGTTCTGGTGATTCATATTTTTATTTAACATACACAAAAATACCTTATACAAGAAAAAACAGCAAGAGAAAAATATCCATGATTGCATCACATATGAAAATGTTATAAACATTCAAAAAATTAAATTATTTTCACTTGTATTTTTTTACTAATTTAGTTTTGACTGATTTACCACAATGAAGTGCTAATTCTAAATCTGTCAATTCACCATTACTATGTTTATCGAGTAGATCGATAATTTTAATATTAATATCTTCACTTGATTTTGGTCGTTTTGGTAAATAAGATTTCGATTGTTCGGCATGATGATGGTGAAACAAGTGTTCATGTAATAGTTCGATAAATCTGAAAATATGAGGATGAACAGGAAATAATGAGCCTAGTCGATTATTATAAGCTTCCACGTGGTTATTTGTTCTTGGAATATTGTTGACAAGAGCATCGTTAACATTCCATAAATTAAGTGGAAAACGTGATGAGGTACAATCGACGTAGGTAGAAACCATATAATCGTTAAATTTAATACTTGAAACATGATTAGGTGTGTATTCATCCATGGCTTCGGTCCATGTTTTTTCTACTAAATTTCTTGGAATTAAAGCTAGACCTATGGCACATAAAAACCATGTACTAGCCTTTTTTTTTTCTTCAGCAATGCTTGTGTTTGAAACTTTTAAATTTGAATATTTAACGAAACGAGTGAGGCCCAATTCTTGGATCTTTCGCCAGAGCGATTGCGAAAAGTGGAAAAAGAATCCAGAAACATGTATTGTAGGAAAAACTTTTTTAAATGAGTTAATTGCTGATAGTTCATAATCACATGTTAAACGTTTTGGATCAAGTATAATTTCTTTTTGTCGAGCAATATTTAATAAATGGTGTAATATTTTCACGTAAACATGTTCGTCTTGTTTGGTTGTCAAGCAATACACACATGGTATCATCATATTATTAAAACCAAATATAATATAAAGTTGTGCAAATAACAAAGGACGACATTTGTATGTACCATCCGAATGCCATTGACTACAAGAACTTAAGAACTTTAAGCTCCAATCTGAAGCAAATAGAAGAAGCCGATCTTCACCATCTATAATACAAGTAAAATATTTTAAATTAAAAAAAAAGATTCCATACAAATCTCGTCGACCAAAAGAAAAGGTTCACCATGAGAACCGAGTTTCCAAGCATCTGGAATCATAAGATCATGAATATTTTTTGGTACATTTGGATAGTTTTTAGCACCTTGACGATATAAAGTTGAATCAATACTATCCAATAATGGAAAAATTGAGCCAGTGTCCAGGTCAGGTTTACCAATACGGTTTTTTACGACTTCTTGTGAATATATTTGAGGAATTGGTAAAGTTTCTACAGCTGCTCGTTGTCTCATACGAGATACAGCTTTTTCAACAATAATCTTTTGTGGTGATGAAGGACTACAAGTATGTTGATCAGGTTCTCTAATAATTGATTTGTTATCCCGACATAATGATATTGAAGTTGTACACGGTCTTCGTCTACACCGCCATTCGTTAGTATTTTTATATTTACGTTTAAATGTATATTGATAACCTTGATAGTGAAGTACAAGTGCATTTCGATTAGTTGTTGTAAATTCGATAGACTTATCGTTCATCTTTCGAATTCGATATTTCTTAAACAATGATCACTGAGGCGTTAGCTAGTTTAGAATAAATTATTCTCTGGATTTTTCTTGACCAATGATCAGTCGTGAAAAATTTAGTAAATAGTTGTTCAAGGAGATGCGTGACTATTTATAATATTCTTTGTCATTGAATGAAAAATGACCAAACAGAAAATGGACCGAAATGAGAATCAATTAAAAAGAACCGAAACGAGAAGGGACCCAAGTAAGACATCATCAAATGGGACCGATTTGAGAGAGGACCGAAGTGAGAGGTCATCGAATGGGACCGAAACGAAAAGGGACCGATTCGGACCGAATCGGGGATATCCCTTTTTAAATACATGTGTTGTTTATTCATCGAAACATTTATTACCATACATACATGTATTTTTAATAGACGCAACAAATATACATCGATGAATAACTTCATGAAGAACACATTGTTTTATCTCTGATGCCATATTTCATAACAACAAGATTACTGACAATTGTTTCTTCTTGTGTTGTTTTCGATCATATCAGCTCGTCTGATGATAACAAAATACTTGCTGAACAAGACGACGACATAATCGATGGAAACTCATTGAGTAAAACAACTCTAAGAAAACAAAAAGAATCATAAATTTCTTCAATTCATTTAAACAAATGAAAACAAGAAAAAAAATTGCTTAAAAACAAATCAGTATCATAAACGATACTCAATTCAACCAATAGTTTTCTTTTCTGATGAAGAACAATTACGAAAAAAAAAGAAAACAAAAAGAATAGTTCACTCGTTTTTTCTCCAAGAGCTACAGTTGAACCAATGAAAAATAACGGTCAAACGATGTGTTATTTCTCTCAATCGGTCATCGCACATTCATATTACATGTAAAGAAGAGAAAGTAGAAGCCATAGCATTTATTCTTTTTTTTTTAATAACACTCAATGGCAATCATCGAGGTAATTTTTCTATTCATCAAATAAGTCATTTTTTTCATCGCATTACCGTAGGCAGTGTGAGAGTTGAAACTTTTTTAAAGTTGAGAGTTGAGAAAAATGATCAAAAGCTAAAATGGTTATAACTATTAACCCTAGTTATAGCTTGATGAACTTCTTAATTTTTGAGCAGATTTGATGAACTTGAAATAGTAATTGTTTTGATTTGATTGGCATGTTTGGCATAATAGATAATAAATATATACTTATCTGCCATGTTCTCTACTTCTTACAGACGTCATGTGCGAATTTTTCTCCGATTTTCAAAAAATTTTTCATTTGCAAGGTATAGTTTCTCGTATCTGTATGTCAAGCTCGAATGCGCATACACGACAAGGTATTTTCGTTTTTTGACCAATGACAAGTTTTTAATTCTTAGCAGCTGAGAATAATATTTTTTAAATTAAAACTACTCTAATTCTAATTTTTATTCGCCAAGGTAACAACTATCTTCAATACATTTAGTGAATTTTAGACAATTCTTCCTATTAGTATAACTATTATATGTTTTATTTCAATATGAAATCACTGTATGAAATTATTGCCCGTTCCTTCGTATATATATCCACTAATACTGACATGAGTATTAGTATTTTATCCTATCCTTCCTTATTAATATATTGATAAATGAAGAAGAGAAACGAAATAACAAAGAAAGCAAGATCATAAAATCAAAAAGAAGAGAAGTTGCAAGGGGGGAAAAGCTGATTGGAATTAAATAAATCATTGCAAATCATTGACAATCATCGAATACAAAGTGTTTTCTTTTGACAGCAACAAAAATGCTCGTCATGTAGTCATCAAGACGGAATGAATTATGTTACTTCAATAGATAACATTCAAATAATATAACTGTAAGAGAATAATGATGATCGGTAGATAGTTAATTTTGTAACCTAGATATTTTTCCGTTCTGTTGTCTCGTATTCATTCGCTAATGTAAGACGAGATGGAACGAGAAAAATATTTGTGTCTTGTTCGTTTTTTTCATTCAATCCTATCTTTTCACACAAACTTACACATGTTGTTTATTTAATAAATTTTGCTGCTATTATAATGCCTACTTCCAAATATTCACCTGCAAATACAAAACTTCTACCTTTAAATATTATGGATCTTCGAGATGAAGCATTTTAGGATTTTATTCGACAATTTTCTGAAAAAAAGGTAGCAGAACTATTTGCATTTCAAGAATGCAATGGAGTTGACTCATTTCTTGGATGTGAAGATGTTACTGCTGTACTTCAATTGAAATCTAATCAACTAGATAAATTGAAGAAAAACACGTGCATTAGATTAAGTGATGGATCTGTTGTTCTTCTTCCAGGTATTGAATCATCAATCATTAATCTTTAAAAAATCCTTACAAAGAAATGAGAAGAAATCAACAAGCAAGATAAACGACTGTTATGGTTCGTAGGTCGTATGAATCATACAGGACAATGCAGCGAGTTGGAACGACCACAGAACGAAGAAAAAGATACTCTTCACGGGACTCGAACCATGTATCTTCTGCTATCCGGGCAGATGTCCTAAGCCAGTTAGACTAGAAGAGACACTTAATCTTCGTCTTATGTACAGAAGGGAACACTCTGGACATAGCAACGACTTCAATCGATTAATTCTTCAACCTAGTCAACTTCGAGCACGATATTGATCATTCCACCACCAATAGCTTAGAGATGCGCAAATACGAATATAACTTGTATTTCCCGAAACAACGAACTACTTGCACAAAAATGTACCCCCTGTATCGGCATGTATCGGGTCCATGTATTCGTATAATACGATGTGTGTCCTCCGAAAACCTAGAATTCTAGAATTCATGTATCGGTATAGTACCATGCATAACCCTCGAAAACCTAGAATTCTAGAACTCTAAGTTTTTGGGGGATATACATGGTATTATACCGATATATGGACCGGATACAAGCCGATACATGAATTCTAGAATTCTAGATTTTTGGGGGATATACATGGTATTGTACCGATATATGGATCCGATACATGTCGATACAAGGCGATACATTTTTGTGCTAGTAGTTCTTCGTCGTTTCGAGAAATACAAATCGTATCTGTATTTACGCAGCCTTCGTTTTTCGATATAAAAGAGTATAAACAATCATTGCAAACCATTGCAAATCACTGACAATCACTGACAATCATTGCAAATCATTGGCAATCAAAACAATCAAAAATTCAGCTTTTTACCCCTTGGCACCAATTCTTTTTTGAATAACTTGCAAGTACGACTTGCTAGCGATCGAAGAGTCTCACCATTCGAAAGTTCCAGCTGAAACAAGAGACATGTACATTGGTTGAAGCTTCCTAGATTTTTCCGAGATTCTCTACGAAGCCACCTTCTTAGTTGGGAAGATTTCATCAGATTTTCAATCCAAATATGATTATTCGATATAGGAATAATTAAGCTTTATTGATTTGCAATCGATGGACTACTTCGTTCATGGGTTATAACCATATTTCTGTGAGCCCTGAAATCGACCAGTTGACCTCCGACAATTCTAAAGCGATTCGAGATAGGGTCTTTTCGCTAAGCTAAGTCGAGTGGTGATGTTTACTTTCATTCTTAAAGCGCTCAAAAGGCATCCGATTAAGATTTTGAATTTCCATCTTTGGACATTTTTAAAAACTTGATTTGACCGCTTCAGAAAGTTTTGGAAATGCAAACAAGCATTACGCACCACTCGACTCAGCATAGACAAAAGGTCCTATCTCGAATCATTTTAGAATCATTGGAGATCAATCGACCGATTTGAGGGCTCTTCGAATAACGCTTACAGCTTATCAACGGAGCAAGCAATCGAGCGCAGATCAACAGAGCTTGATTATTCCTTGCAAATGATCGCATTTGGGTTGAAAATATGATGAAGTCTTCCAAAATAGGCAGATAGTTTTCGCAAAAACCCTCTGATAAATCTAAAGGGTTCCAACAAAAGTAAATGCTTCTTGCCCTGATTTGGATTTTCGAATGGTGAAACCCAAGGGAGAAACAGCTGAATCATGACTCTAGTAGAATTGCAAAGCTCGAGAATTTTCAGAAATGTCGGAGAATTCGTCTTTTACGTTCCGCAGTGTAAAATGATTTTCGTACAGTACAAAATGTTGGGCAACAGCTTCGCTAATTCACATTAGTGTTTCTCACCCTTAGGTTTTCAATCCATGTTCTTATTGCGAAATTAAAAAGCGACTAATTTGAAATATGCTGCACCACCGCACTAATAGTATCATTTAAATAGCGGAAAACTTTCATCAGCTCTTGTCTTATTTCGTATTTGAAACGACCAACTGTCCGTACGTAGACCTTTGCTTTCATTTTTACAAAACAAACAGCTAATTTTCAAGAACAATTGATGACTCATCTGCTGTAAAATAAAGTATGTCTAAGCGCTGAAAATAAAAACACTACAGTGAAGTTACCAAGGAAAAAAAGCGGATTTTCAGAACTTCTAGGCATGCAGATATGTAGGAAAATCCGGAGTACTTCTGAGAAGCCAGAGAAGCAAGCGAAGTTCACGGAAATCCAACAAAACTTGAAAATTGTTGTTTCCATATTTAATGAGCTCAAAATTAAACTAATGCCAAAGTCCGTTTCCCGCCCCCCACCCCCTTGTAAATTACTGAATGATCATTTACACAAACAATTTTATGAACTGCGAAGATGGATAGAGTCTGGTATACCGTATCATCACAAGCTGAGACAACCTGAGAGTGAACGCCAATCGACTATCGAGTGAAGAATTATTTTCGAGCAGAATGTGGCGAACAAAATAAATATACTATCCTAATAAGATCTGAATGAGTATCCATGGCAGAAAGAACATCTCAACTGTCAACAGGATTGACACTAGGGTATCTTGGCCAAAAGTGATTTTGTACGGGATGACCGGCCTCATGAGTTCATTGCGTCACTTTCTTTTTCTCCCTCTGTTATCTCTTGTTTCAGAATCTTCTGTTACTCACATCACTTCATTGTGTAACTTTACCCCTTACTGATTGTTTATTTTTCTGCGTGATACTTTTATCGCTCTCTTTGTACGTACCTTTCTTTCTTTTTTCGAACCCATATCTTTGTTTTTTCTTATCTCATCCGTTTTCTTATTTAAAGCCTCTTTACCTTTTTGATCACTCTTCATTTTCTAACGATATTTATATCTCTAAAGTCTTTAAGAGCATTTTATCCTTAAAAGAATCTTTTTCTTTAGTGTTATCATCTGGAGAAATTATTAACATGAAATTATTAATCCTTATATGCATCTTGGTTGGATTATTTCACAGTAGTACAGGCACACGTTGTGTTTGTAAATGTTGTACGACTGATGGTTGTGATTCTTCCACGGCTACACCACAATCATTTGATTTAGCTGGTGTCTGTAGTGCTCTAACATGCAATCGTCTGTCATGTTCAACTCAGTTTAAAACTTGTCCAATACCAACATCTGCTGGGCATGTTGATACAAAATGTGGTGGGCCAGGCATGGCTTCTGCAACAACTCACATTTCAGTTATGACCTTGAGTGCAGTTTTAATTGGAACATTTATGAAATGGAATGTATATTAGTGACACTTAAAAAGCTTAATTTTTGGGATCAACAGTTTTAAAATTCTTGTTATTAAGGAAATTTTTCATTTTTATTACAAAATAAAGTTAGAAGTAAACGATCCTTCGTTGCTTCGAGAAAAATATACAATTTAGTCATCGGCAGGTAGAGACTCGCGCATAGTCTTACAAATACAGGAGCGAGCGATTAACTCTTTCATGGTTTAATCTTTTGGTGAATCTCAGGCACAGACATGAAAAGCCTTGATTGAAATGACACTGGTAGTAATATGAGCATTCATGTTTTTAAAGATACGAATTTCTACCTCAAACTTTTCACCCATTGATAATTACACAAGTCGATGAGTCCAGCGTAGTGAGGATGTGTGGGTGTGGTGTGAGTGTGGGTGTGTGGATGTGGGTGTGAGTGTGGGTGTGGGTGTGGAGTGTGGGTTAAGATAAGATGAAGCCGTACCCACACACCACCACTCCCACATACACCCGCACCCACACCCACATACACCCACCCACACCCACACCCTATTATATTTCTATAATTACGATATAACTAAGATCTGTCACTGGTAATAATGTAGAATAGACGATGAAAATTAATCTTTACAAATCAACTCAGTAAATAAGAACTCAATATAATATAAAACTATTCTTCTTCTTCATCTATTCAGGTGAAAATATATTCATTGAAAATAGAACTTAAAAAAACAGGCTGACCTATCTATGTTGAAAAAGAGATATAGTCAATCTGCTCTTCTCAACTCTTGCTTTTCAGCAATCGATTGTTTTGTCGAAGTTAAATGAATGTGTTAAAATAATAAGTTATTGTGCTTTGTATAAAAAATCATTAAATAAATGCAGAGTTTAATTTGCCGACGCGTTTCGTGTTATTTATTGGTATAATGAAAACACTCATCAGAGCTCTGCACTGTATTACAATTTTAAAGCACAAGGAAAAAAAGAGAAATTGCAAAAATGGAAATTAAAGCAGATTAATAAGAAAAGATTTTACGAACATTAAAAAAATTTTTTTTGATACAAAAAAGGAAGAAAAAGAAACAGAAAATCATACTAGCACAGTGGAATACAAAACTTCCTGTTTACATTTCAAAGAAGAAATGAGAAAAACAAAAATCACACTAGTAAAGTGGAATAAGAAGTACAACCATAAAAATTGCTTTTCTTAAATAGTTGAAGGATCATTTCAGCGGGTCCAATTTTATCAGAAGCTTGCGTAGCAATTGGAATCTAAAAAATAAAATGACCACATTCATTAAGATTCTTTCACCTTGTAAAATCCATTAGCATATGGATCAGGTAATTTAATTTATTTATTGTGTACTAGCTGTCGTTGTAAGTTTTGAACATTACGTGTACCAAGAATTGGTCTAATTTCGTTAATAGGAGATTCGATAAAATATTTATTTTAAAGGATATGAAATTTTGTTTGGAATGTTTTCATATTTAAACAGTATGTAAAATGAACAAACATTGACTTCCCATAATCAATTGGAATTTTTTCTTCTATTCGAGTAGAAATCATTTTTTCACGTAGTGTGCCATAATTTTTAGATGTTAACACTTGATTGATATTATTTTGATGTAATACACGACTGAATTGTTTTTCTATAAAACCACCTGGATATTTGTTTAATAATGAAGTCATTCGTAACTTTTCACGTTCATTTAAATATGCTTCAAATGTCGAACAATATCTAATAGCTCGAAGAAACATAGCAAATGGAATATTCTTTTTCATATGCATAGGGTGAACGCTATTAAACGGCAAATAATATGGTTCGTAAGATGGTTTATGATACACTTTTGTAAATAGATGTCCATTGATATTCTCTATATATAAATCGAGAAAAGGACGGGGGCGCATAAGATACCGTTTTGGCCCATTTTGATTTTCCTATGAACTGATATTGAATTATATACCATAAGAAAGAGCTTCTCAAGACGAACATTTTAATGCCAAATTCATGAGGTTTTCATAGACTTTTCATGACAAAACGCTTTAAATAAACTACCACATTTTGGTCATAAATTTAGTAATTTTTTTGATAGTTCATGAGATATTTTAACTTCAAAATGGAAATGACCAAAGTTTTGGCTATATACGTTTGAAAGCCCTTTTAAAATGCTACAAATTCGTTAACTACCCATTAAAAAAAAAGTATGGCCCGTGGTAGGAACAATCCTCACAACAGTTCTGATATANTATCACCCTGTCTATTTACTTATTTTCTTGCATTCATAGATTGAAATAAAATTGAATACAATGAATATACTCCGAATCGACTAGCCCAAAAAATTTGCATTTTTTTCGCTACTTAAATTTAAGACACTGTATTAATACATAATATCATAGAGAATTTCAAGTACTATCAGAATGTGTGATTTCTTTTGTAAAAACTTACTCCCATAGGAATAGTAATTGGAGAAAAAACTAACAAAGTAGCGAAAAAATGCAGCCTTTTAATATTTGTCAATTGAGGATATGTTCATTGAATTTGTTTATTTTCTTGTATATTCAATGATCTAATCCAAATAAAATATATGAAATAAAAGTACATGTTAAGCTGTATTATATGTGTAAGTTTGAGTTCAATTTGTATTCATTATCATCAATAATTAGATTTAAAAAAATCTGCCACAACTTATGGGACATCCTGTATCTTTAGATTTTCTTTAATATTTAACAATAAGTAGAATAAATCTAACGTACCTAAACCATGTGAGATACCATGAGCAATGCCTTGAAGTGTACCAGAAAGACCAGATGGTGCTATAATAAACAATAAAATAACCGAAATATTATTTAATATTTTAAATCTACCAATTGAATCAGCTTTTTGTGCAATTAAAACATAGAGAATACCAAAATTAAAAAAATGCATTGTTTCCATCAATATAAAAAAATAAGGTTGTTGTATAAAATAATATCCACCAAATCGAATAGAAAATGCTAAAAAGATAATTATTGATGATAAATTTGTACCAAAGAACTTAAGCATTCGTCTAGCAATATAAAGAGCAAAAACTTCAGATAATGCTGCTACTAATGACATCCAACCAATAATAGAACGTGATTGACATGGTGCTATTTCATCAATATATAAATAAACAAACTATATAGTATAAAAGAAAAATCAAACAAATAATTTGTTAAATAAAAATTATTATTGAAATTTTCAAACTTACAGGATACATACAACCATAACACATTCCCCAAACTAATGTAATCGAAAGAAATATAAATATATCAAAATCTCTAAGTAATGAAATAAGTGCTAATAAATTAAATGTTCGTTTATTTCTTTTCATTGAATCTTCATTCTTTTTTAAAGAAATAAAACTTGTAACAATAATCGTAAGAATAGCTATTATTATAAACATACAAATATAGACATATTCACTTTTAAATACACTATAAAGACGACTACTAAAAAAAGCTATGGTACCAAAACCAATGGTACCCCAAACACGTTGTTTACCAATTAAATCTGAATGTATAACAACAGAAAAACCAATTGATATACCAATAGCATTTGCATTTGAAAGAAGTGTTGAACCAATAATATATATAAGTGAATAAAGAAGAACATAAATGACTTGTTGTTGATATCGTACACCATGACAAAAATATGGAATAGAACAAATTATTTCACATTTTGCTTGAAATAATTTATCCTCTTAGCAAATATTAATCACATATATATATTTTTTTTGTTTTTCTTATCTATAATAATTAAATTTTAACTAACCTCTTAAAGTTTTAATAAATATTTCATCAATTGGTACTTGATAATCAATTTCACATATAGAATTATCATGATCTTTGAAATGTTTTTCTATTGCATTTGAATTCATAGTAAATGTTGAATTAAATGTTAAATTTTCATTTTTACAACATGCTTGATATGAACATCCACATTCAGATCTTGTTGCACATTTTGTTGCTACTTCTTGACTAGCACAAAAATTTAATACATAACCATATTGATTATCATAATATATATTAGCTTGTATATGATGAGATTTAATACTTGGTAAGGAAAACATAATTAAAAATAAAAGAATAATAAGACTTAAAATAATATTAAATGTTAAAATAAAACGACGTGAATGATCAGCAATAAAACCTATTAAAGGACTTGTAAGAAAGATTAAAAATGGAAGAATTATATTTGAATAAGAAATTTCTGTATTTGAAAGACCATGTGCACGAAGTGTTAAATTTAAAATTGGAATTATTGCACCATAAGCAGAATAGAAAAGAAAATAATGTATTTTAAGTAGAAGATAATAACGATTAATAAATGATAAGAAATCCATTATTTTCGTTAAACTAAAATGAACTTTCTTTTTATATACTTATATCAAATGATCAATTTAACTTAACTTTTTGCTTTGTATAAGTCGTTTTTATTCTTTTTTTGTTGATTGTAACAAGTCAGATAAATAAATGATTTATCATTCGAACTTTTTTTCTAGGCTAAATAGAATTGATAAACAAATTACAGCACGAATATATTAGTCGATAATACGTGTCGGAATGTTTTGATTGTTCGACATAAATATGATGAGAAGAGGTTAGAAACTGACGAGTATTTTTCTTTTTTCCATTGTACAAATCATTGTTACACGTTGTGAGAACATTTTTGAAGACTAAAAATTATTTTACATAATTTAGTATTAAAGGGAACTTCCCCACTTAAAAATTTGACTTCGACTAGGTACATGAGATATTGATGAAACTTTGCATAGACGTTCGGCTAATAGAAATAGATTAATGAAAACAATATCATGCCTTTCTACCTTATAGTTCTAGAGATCAAGCTGCAAAGTTCGGGTTGTTTCTATTTAAAAGATAACTCGTTATCATTTTGGATAAGAGAAAGAGCTTCGTTAATTTTTCTGATTATGGAAATTTCAAAAAACCTGGAGTTACTAGGCATGATTTTCTAGAAAACTTAGGATTTATTTAGCATTAAAGATTAATTTGAAAATTCCTTTTCTTCACCTGAAGGACTATGTATATATTATCTATCGATTAGAAAAACACAACAACTCTTTAAAAAATCTGCCCACAGTTCGATCATTGCCGAAAAATTTCATTTTGAGAACAACGCATAAAAGGTTTTTGTTATATAATTTTCCTTCTATAATTTAAAATGAAAGTGAATCATAAATATTTTACATATCAATCGAAGTACTTGTGTTTATATGTTAGATTATCCTTGTATGAGATACACTACAATAGATGATGCTAATTACCCTTGTCTTTATATTTTTTTATGTCATATAACAACATAATAATGACAAAAGAATAAAAAAATGAATTGTTTTTAAATCGCTTTTTGTCTTACAATTTTTTTAAAGACTGATAGTAATGGTTACTTTTTCTTAGTAACTCATAAGAAAAATGGTATTTTATTTTATATACAACACGCACACGACTCTTCAAATATTGTCATTTGCTACAGAATCAAAAAACATTTGATATTTGATGCATAGAAATCTGCTGCTGAGGGCAACATGATAAAATCCATAATTTTGCAAATGCTTATATATAAAAAATTGACTATTCGATATTTACACCGATAATTTATATATTTATTTTTAATTGATCAAAAACTTATTTTTTTCCATTTAATAATCAAAATTGAATAAGATATACAATTTATATAGTCTTATAAACAAACATGATCGATGTTTTACTAAAGATCCTTGTCAATCAAAGTAAATAATCGATACTTGTTCAAAGAAAAACTAAACTTTTTTTTTTATTGACAAAGATTATTATCTTAGTTGAATAACATGATGATTAATAACAAGTGAATAATTTTCTATATTCATTATTAAATCATATGATATGGTTTATTGTTAACATATTCTGATTGTTCATACATTGATGTATTCATATGTTCAGGTTCTCGTAACATTGTTTTATAATGTCGTCGAAAATGTCGACGAATCATTAATTTTTGTATTGTCCATGGTAATTGTTCATGTGTTTTACATTGTTCAACAACAGTTTTCCATCGTTCAATAATTTGTTGATCTAATGATGAACGACGTCTAACACGAACTCGATTTTCCATTGATGATAAATCAGGTATAATTATTGATTGTGAATCAGAATTTATACGATTATTTGAAGTTGATGATGATAATAAACTTTCATTAATAATTAGACGATTTTGATTTATAACAGCTAATTGTTTTTCGATATTTCTTATACGATGTGTTTCATCACGTAATAATTTATCATTATTATTATTATTATCTGTTGTACCTAGATAAATATCCCAAAGTTTATCACGTTTTTGTTTATCAACAAGTTCTTCTAAAAAAATAAAAATGAATAATATAAAAATTTATAAAATCTTGATATAATGTGTTTTGGTTTTTTTTTTTTTTTTAAATGAAAATATATTACNTTGTACCTCATGATATATAAATTATTTCGTTTTGAAGCAGAACCTATTCGAATCTCGAAAAAAAGATATTTGCTTAACTTTTGTCCTCATATAAGATTTTCATGAAACTAATTTCAACCAGTAACGTCAATATCAAGATAACTATTATTCGTCGTAGGAAAATGTTCGATACGTTCCTTTTTCTGAATCTATACAAGAGACAAGTAGTGACTGTCAGAAAGTCCTCTTTCATTGGACTTCGCCTATTGACAAGTGTATTCGACTAGTATGGGATTGCATGTGTGCACCAGCAAAAACAAAACCCACATCTACACCTTAATTTTTGGGTGTAGAGAAGTTTTTTTTTAAGATCAATAAGGATTATGCTTGCGGACAGAATAAATCGACTTGCTTGATGAAAATTGGGTTGTTTTATGTATATGCTCTTCAAGCTTTTCTCTTTCACATAGAAATTTGAATTGTCATTCAATTGTCACAATTATTATTTTCTCTATGATGGTTATCTTTGAAAGAACTGTTATTGAGATTTTTTGGTGATATAGAATTGTTATTATCTTCTTCTTCTCTTGAATGTTTTCGGTTTTTCACCGATGTAGGTGATCTGCTAGGATTTTTTTCCCTTTTCAATTGTTCAAGTGATCAAGGAAGTAACTCTGTTAACTTAACATTGATATGTTCCGACGTTATAATTAGTAATTAATTTATTTTTACTAAAACGTACCACTAATCATTATTTTATTTTTAACTTAATGTCGTCTCATGTTGCACAATGCGAAATGTCCACGCGAGCTAGTGTTTGGTAATGACACTTTCTCTCAGAAATGAAAAATAAAATCATAATAGGGATTCCGAAAGTCTTACAGAAACGCCAAAATCGAGGCAAGTCGTTCGAACAAAACACACCCACACCCTACTTAGTAGTAAATTCTCCCCTAAAAGTGCTGATCCGACCCACTTTATGGCTGCTGATCTTGTTGATTATCGAAGTCTCTTGTGACTGAATAACGGCTAGTGTTAATTTTGACAATGTTCTGTTGTACAACAATATGTGAATTATTTTGTGTCGCATTACAAACATGTCACTTATCGAATCGAACTCAATATTGGCACATGGACCATTGTATACAAGCAAAACAAGTAAATCATAATTAAACACATTGTAACCATGCTTGATAAACAACATATTTTATTCAGATGAGTGAAAAAGCTGCAAATTTCACCTTATCAAACTAATCTATACACAATTCTACTAGATTTCTCTGATTAAAAAGTAACTACCACAAGCATCATAATTTTATTATTATTATAATATAGTATAATGTAACTTCATGATTGAAATACCCATCTGTTTACTGTATTATATTGTCCTTCAAGAACTATTTTATAGAAGTCTGATGGATGTTCTTTTATATCAACGGTAATCATGTTTGTGTCTATAGGTACTGTTTTAACTAAATAGTAATTATCTGTCATACCATTCTTAAATGAATTTGTAGTTGATAGCCACACTTTTACATTTCCAGTAGGATCTAAAACTGTCCAACCAATTTGTAAAATAACACCATACAACCTAACATCCGGCTTTATTAATGATACTTTTCCTGTTAATGGTACTCCATCTAATTCTCTTTCTAATTCAATCGGAATTTTGAGATTTATCAATTTTGCAATTGTTGGATATATATCAACTATGGCAGGTTGAAAATCACGAAAATAAGTATTCATTTCTCGACTATTTGTTATTATCCAAGTTGTTCGTTCTCTGTCAGTCTGATTATCATGTTCTTCGCCTCTTATCGGATCTCTACCGTGATCTGTCGTTATAATAATTAACCAATCTTCTTGATGATGTTTCATTCGGTAATCAATAGCTTCCCAAATTTGCCCTATTTGATGGTCAACATTATTGACTGCTTGAGTGAATTGTTCACTGTCTCCAAATTGATGTCCTACGTCATCCGTATATTGTAAATAAACCCATGAAAGATCAGGTCCATATATTTTGATACATGCTGAAGTTTCATTAGTCACATGTTGATCGATGTCAAAAATAAAATGGTCATCTGGATCATGAGGATAAGTAATCTGATCATGTTCGTATCCATCAAATTTATAATCAAATATAATATTACCTGCTATGGCTAATCCTTCACCGATGAGTTTAATACGATTATCTGTCCAAGTTGAGAATATAGCAATCGTTTTATCAGAATAATGTTCTTTAAAGAGTCGAAAAATATTTTTATAATGGTAATTGGGAGATTGAAGATCATTATCGTATACATTGTGTTTATTAGCCCATGTACCAGTGAGCAGATTCATATAACCAGGTGCTGATACAGGAGGCGTTTCCGTATAAGTACCATTGTCACCTCCAACATAAGCTCTCGTATAGCTTCCAATTTCTTGAATCTTCTTCATATTTGGAATTGAAATATTTTCGATAACATCTGCAGGAATACCATCCACGATTACAAACAAAACTTTTCGGTGCGTTGATTCTTGTTTATCTGATCTTACTCCAACTCTAGCGACAATGACTATTAATGCAATCAGAGAGCCAATGAATACTGAGATCAAAATTGCTAGACCAAATATCGTATTCATTTTTCTATTCTTGAATACGGAACAGCGTTTCTCATGCATTGGAGAATCTTCTGAATAATCTTGCACTGGAGTTATTTGACTCATGATAGAGAACTTTTGTTGTCTTCAATGAATGAATCGTCTATAATCTAAAATGAAAATTGTCTCTTTTATCACAGTTGTTAAAAGTCAAAAGAAATTCAGTTGGACATAAACGAAAACGTCAGCTTAAAGAAAGCTACCGAGAAAGAGAGAGACATATAGCATACACAATTCCGACTGTAAAAACACTGATTCAATTAAAAGATCAAACAACAAACAGAAAATGATATTTGTCATGTCGGA
Source organism: Rotaria sp. Silwood2 (assembly GCA_905329745.1). Classification (NCBI taxonomy): domain Eukaryota; kingdom Metazoa; phylum Rotifera; class Eurotatoria; order Philodinida; family Philodinidae; genus Rotaria; species Rotaria sp. Silwood2. Next base: position 162,743 of record CAJNSZ010000104.1, read on the forward strand.
CGCGTTCTCTCGATTTTTGAGATGCTTTATGCATGTTCTTCGGTAGTGGCGAAGTGGTACACCACTTCAATTAAAACAGTACAAGGAGTTATTAAATTTCGTATTATCTCTATGAAAATTTTCACTACGCTTACGCTCTCCAGTCCTAATTACAAAATGAAAACTCAACCTATAACTTAATTGATCACCAGCAAATCGTTACAAGGCGAATCATTGAACTATTTTCCGTATAATTTATTTTCGTCATGTTTAATACTATTATAATATCGTTTGTTGTTCCCATCGTCGAACTTGCAGCAGTAGATCAAACAACAATCTGCATCATTTTCCCGAAAACGTATCATTTACAAGGTCTGTAATATGATAACCAGTTTTTTTTGTAGCATTATCTTACTGATGTATTAGTTACAATTGAAGCACATATAATCTATTATCAAGCATGATACTCAACTCGACGCTGCTGTTTATAACATTTTATTACCAGTGTATATAAAAATTACGATCATAAATAATCGTTAAGTATCTTTTCATATGCTTGATAGATTAAGATATCAAACATTGATGCATAGTTGTCGTAAATTATTATTAAGTATCTTATACAACGATTATAGGCAGTAGGTATGCATAACAGTTCTCAATGCTTGATATTTTTGACATTTAGCAAAACTTAAATTATCAAATCTTTTTTTTTTTTTAGTGAATGAAAATAGCGAAAAGAACCTAACAAATATGTATTACAGCAGAAGCCATTTCAGAAGCGTGAATTCCAGCAAAAATATAATCAAGACAAAAGTATAAGAGCTAAAATAAAATAAAAATTTGAATGTGGATCGAGCATTAATGACGTGTTTCGACCTTTCTTAAGGATCCTATCTGGTGGTTTTCACTTAATATCTGTTTAAATTAACCCCTGATAGAGCCTGTGAGATATGATCGGCATGTCATCCTGACTAAATGAATCATGAGATGGATAGGATTTTGATTGATCATGTTTATTGTTGAGGATCAGAAAACTGGTAGTATGATCTTTCTGTTAACGGAAAACATTTAGATTCTTATCAAGATGAATTTTATAAATTGTTTCTTTCATGAACAGCTGAATCTTTTAAATCAGTTTTTATAATGGATCTTCACAATGGCTCGAAAGAAAAAAATGATTTTGTTATCGTCAAATTACATACCTTGTCATTGCATAATAACGAAGAGTTTTCGTTTCTACATTGAATGATTCGAAAGTTGTCATTGAGACGTAGTTGATTAGTGTTTAGATGAACCTAATTATGTAACTTATCATTTAATAAATCAAATAGATAAAAATATCTCTCAATTAAATCAATATTCTACTTTTTATTATATATAATTCATTAAATAAATGACTTAAACAATATTCATTACTTATCTATGCCAAATATCAATCTTTAATAACATTTACATATTTTTATTATTTATAGAAATATTCTAGAAAAGAAATCTTTTCAATTAACTTTCGAACTCAAAGTCTATATACCATCTATTAATAGCTACACAATTGGATATTTAAATAAAATGAATAAAAAAATTATTATTTTGAAAGAAAATATTTTATGAATAATATTATTCGATCAATCAGAAAGATTATTTATTAAGAATCGAACAATATTATTGATAAATGGAATTTTTTATGATTTTCTTATTCAAAATGAATATTTATCAATAGTCATAATAGAAATTCTTATTTCATCTCAACAACAACAAACATAGGAATCAGACAATAAGCTTTTTTTTATCTTTTAAATTACAATTATTTATTTTTGCTTGATAGTCAATATAGTTTATTATGTGTATTGTTAAAAATTAATATCAAATAAATGATGAAGATTTATTATTTTTAACACAAATTAATAATTTACGATGTTCAGTTACCATTAATAGAGTTATATCACAAACTTCGTAAATGATGATTAGAAATTGATGTTCATTGTAAATTGAATTGAAAGAGCAATATTCTATTGAAGCGGTAGAATTCTATTTCACGATAAGAAAAACTTTTAGCGCAATAAATACAAGATGAAAATGTGAAACATGATATATAGAACGGCATATACTATAAATCAGAGAATTCTTCAACATTTGGTTCAGTTATGTCCATGATGGCATGTTGTTAATCATAATATGTTACAAGAAAATTGAAATAAAGGCTAAACGACACGCATATTAAATTTAATCGTTTTTCATAATAATTCTACAATCGAGTTCGGTGTCGTTATTATATCGACGGCGGGCCATGAAGGAAAGTAAAAGTTGTACTGCTAAGGTGTCTGTGATGTAATGATGTAACCACAAAAACTATTGATGGGGCCTTAAGCTTTCACCTGATAATATCTATCCAATGGATTAAGTCATCTCTAGCTTCCACCTGGTTAAGCCACAATTGAGATGATATCTTAGTCATGTTTGTCACAGTGTGTGGTGAAGAAGATCATAATTTCTATTCTCAATACTTCAACACTGCCATTAGATCTTGTTTTATAAAATAGACTCTAAACGTTGTTGATAAAGACCAAAAAGCAGTATATCTTAGAATTGAAGGAACTTTTCTCAATTACGTTCTAAATTTTTGACATTATACACTACGAAATTAACATAGTTTACACAAAATTGATGGTTAGTAGAGGTGAATATCGTATTGATTATTTATCGGAATCTTAAGTATAAAAAGAAATCGGTTCAATTAAATCTTACAATTAAATATTTCAAAGAAGGATAGTAATAAATGATCGTAAATACATTTCGTTGATAAAAGTACATACATACTTAATATTATGTTGTGAAGATTCATAGCAACAACGGTGGCAATACTAAACTAAGTAAATCTTTAACAAAAGCAATTCTTATTGAAGAGATCATTTACTACTAGAATTGAGATTAGTTCATAAGTTTTATTATATTGGTTAGAGTGTGGGTATGAATGAGAATTGGTGAGTGCGGTTGAAAAGAAGACCCACACCCAACATCTACACTCAAATCGATCCAATATTTGATTGACTATAATTCAGTCCATCGATTCGATTCTGCAACGAATAACTGACTAACAAAGTTAACGAAATTAGTGGCATCGGCGACAGAAAACTTGATATTAGCCTTTTTGTATTCAGTTTCAAAAATATACATATGATAAAAATGATTATATATATAAATGTGTCAAAGGGATATCACGTTACATCTTGTCCAACTCTTTTATGTCAAAACAAAACACAACACATTTACTCTCAAAACGAATTCCATTCTCTATTGTTAAGATGCTATAAATATCTGGAAAAATATGACGAAAATAATTCGAATGAATAATTTCATTGTATTCAGATTTTGTCATAGTACAGCGAAAAATTGATTACTAAGAGCAGTATTGTTAAATTTAGCTTCATAGGGAGCTATGTCTTTAGACAATTGAGATCGATCGTCCAATCATTACTGTCAACGCAATTTTTACAAACAAATAAGCCATCCGAATAGGCTATTTTGTGATCAATTTCAACTGATTATACATAACTTGGGAAGCAAAAAATTTCTGTTGCCAATTCACTGCATTTAGATTAGCCTCATTAGTGTAGCTAAGTATTCTTGATCAGCCTCGAATGTTAGGTCTACCAAACCCTGAGAATAAACCATATGAAGAAGAGCAGTACGCTATCCTGGATTGATACTATTATTTGTGTTGGATGTGTTTGATATTTGTCTACCGGTTACTAAATTTCCAAGAAGATTCGATCCAGCCATAGATTGACTTTTTGCTTGAACAAAGATTTCTGCAACTTCATCTGGTTCATTAAGAATAATACTTTCGGGAATAAGTCGTGAGCTCAATAGAACAATGAAGCCACTCAGATTAATCGGCTCCAATACAACACCAAAGTAGTGGTAAAATGATGGGACAATCGATAGGTTAGTGTCTCCAAAATCTATATCACTGTTGTTAGTTTCGAATTGACTTATTATAGTCTTGGCTGCATCTAAGTCACCATTCGGTATGTAAAATGCAGCACTTAGTGTCATATCCGCAATACTGAAATAACCAGACCGACCAACATCGGCTACTGTTAGTAACAATCGAATAAAACTTCTTATCAATCTTGCGGTGTGGGTGTGTTGTTGTGGATGTAGCAGAAGTTCCTTCCATTATCCATCACACCCACACCTCAACTGGGAAAGTACTAGCATAGTAGGAAAGAAATAAGTGTAAGATGGGTCCAGTTGGACTCCTAAACAGTCGTCAAGAGCTAATCATCGGTGGATTCATATTCGTATACGTGGAAGTATGTCATGATCTCTGTAAATACTACATTTAGAGAGCAAATGGTCATGTAGTCACGTGATAAATTCATCCTTGACCGATAATGATGATGAACGGGAATTCTCTCCCTTGGCTCTGTGACATCGACAAGTCAATGCACGAAGATAAACCATATTTTTGACAAGATAGATAATATTCATTAGATTTTCCACATCAACAGATAAAATTTCACATTGACGACCCAGTAATGAATTAGCCAATATTGTTAATTGTGTATCATTGAGATATTCATCATGTTCATCTGAATGTGATGTTAGAATAAGACGACGAATTGATGGACAAATGAAATTCAAATCTATCAATTGCGAAACTTCACAACCGTCAATACCCAACGAATACAGATGCGGTGTTCGATCGAACAAAGCTTGTAGATCAGATAACGTAGTACTATCGTCACCCAATGACACATGTAGAGATCTTAAATGATTCATTTTGGTTACGATAGAACAGAGATTTTCACTGGCAGGCATGTGTATTTCTAGTGATTCAAGGTTGGAAAAGTGAATAAGAAGTGATGGACGGTAATCCGATGTGATTTTGGACCGAATTTGACGCACACAATTATACGAAAGATATTCCTCATCATTCGGACACGTGAATTTGAAATGATGCACTTGCTGTTGAAAAAAATAATCCTCGGAACTATACGGTAAACTATAAAGAACGATGTTATCGGACGAAGAATTCCATTGACATCGAACAAACCAGCGATGTTCATCGAGCCAAAACGGTGTTCGAAATGTATTCAATAGATTATCAATAAACTCGTCCTTATTCGTATCATTTGAACCTGTGGAATACATTCGAAATGGAAAACTTTCTATCTTGGGAGAATAATTCACAATGTTTTCTTTCCATTGATCTCCATCCAAGTAAAAATTTCAGATTTCGACAGTTAACTAACGTAAATCGGGCACGTTTGGTAAAATATACATTATTATCGATGACGGTGAACAACGGATACAAATATTCAATGATCTGAGCGATAGAAGTGCATTTAGGCGTTTTTCAGGTTTCACATCGAACAAAACGGTCATGTCCAGATGTCGCACACAAGGTGTATGTTCGAATAGATCGATGAGATTATTTGGAGAAAAGGCGCAGTCTTTCATAGATAAGTATTGAATGGATGAAGATATGACAGAGAGTTTTGTGAAGATCGAACTACATAGATCAGTTTCATTGAGATCACAATACATCAGTTTTGGTAGACACCATATGTTTGTGATAAAACAAATCAAATCATCTGTCATTTCAACGGAACATTTGTTCAGTTTCAGATGAGTGAGATGAGAACAAGACAGAGGTTTTGTCAATAGTGCATTAACTGTTCGAATGGATCCAATTCTAACGAGTGAAAGTGATCGCAAATGAATGAATCGTTCAAACATAAAGCGATAAGAAAGAAAATAATAAACTATATTTGAAGTTTCATCATCGTCTGAGAGATAAAGCAAAGTGACACGATCGATAATACATGGTAGATGTTGTTTGCATATCCAATGGAAGTCACGTTTGGATATCGAGCGAACATCGAGATGATAATTTTGGTAATGAACCAAGAGTAATGTGTCGAAGTGAGTATTCATATGATGAAAAGCCCGAAAGAGATGAACGGCATCGAGAAACCCGAATAGATCGAGTAAGAGTTCGTTGGGTAACGACTCGAACTTCATGTATTTTGTCTTTCTTGTCGAAACGACGTTGAATGTTTTTCAATAGAAAAAAAAGAGAAGAGCACTCGAGTTTTCTTTGAATTTTAAATGATGCAAAATTACAAAGAATAAACACACAAAAGCATGGCGTTTTTTTAAAACTGATCAGTCTCACGAATACTTTTATTGGTTCATTTTTACATTTCGTATGATATGCTCATCAAGGCTGCATATAACGTTTTGAATGCCTTAAAAAAGATTATTTTTTCCATGCGTTTCGTTGGTGTATCAAGCTGATATGAGTAGCATATATAGTGCCGGACAAAAATTTAAGTGAAATTGATTTTTCAATATTTTTTTCTCAAATTTTTTTTCCGTAGTTTTTTTTTCATATTATTAGGTACAGGTTTAATTCAAATGATTATACAGATAGTATGAGAGTTTAGCTACATCACCTATTAAAGAACGACACTCTATCTCTTTATATAAATCTTTTATAATTAAAATAATTTCGTTTTATGCAAAAGCAGATTTCGGCGTCTTTCAGTATTTCGCATTTCCTAGCCAAGATACTTGTGCTAAAATAAAACAAAATTGTATCAATCGATAGAGCATTTCACGCTCTACCAGATTATAAAAAAAGATTTTCTTCCTAGAATTGATCTTCACTTTTAAAACTTGACTTTAATGAGAATAACCGAGGGTGTGGGTGTGAGTGTGAGTGTGGATGACCATTCATTGAACCCACACCCACACCCCATACTGCGCTTAGCATTGCATCTCATCACGGATATCATGAAATTGTTCGATTGCTTCTCGAACATGGTGATTTAATGACAAAACGAAATCAAGATGGCTTAACACCATTTAGTCAAGCAAAAGACGAAAAAACGAAAGAAATATTTGCTCG
>CAJNSZ010000104.1:180156-231209 GCA_905329745.1 Rotaria sp. Silwood2
GATTCTAAAACCTAACTTTTTTACAAAATAAATGTCAAATTCGTAATCAGCGTTAAAAACTGCATCTAGTAACTCATTCAGATTTGTCCAACTCGAAAAAAAAATTTTTCGAAACTTGATTAGCGAAGTGTCGCGTTACGTGGACAAGCCGTAATACTGTTCGAAACATACATATTTTGGAATGAAAGAGAAAGTTCACGAAGAGGTTAATATATATCAATCGAATCTTAACGTTAGTAGAAACTCTTGAGACCCTGTTCTAATCTATAGGTCTTCCACTACTGGAGAAAATACGAACTCAACAGTTTTTAATCAACAAGGAAAACATATTCAACTCTACATCGCCGATCGAATTGATATTTTTGCGCATAAATAAGACTCAATGAGAGTAGTAAAAGCCTAAAAGAATTACTCCTTATAAACCTCTGTAATGGAGTTTATTCGAATTTTCGACTTACGAAAATATATTCAATGAAAGAAAAAATAACGAAGCACTTCCTATTTGTAGGTTCGTGGATAGATAGGTCGCCTAGCCCTTAGAATATTCTGAACATTGAGATTGATACTTTTATGATATATTTAAGATCATGACATCTATATATGTACGAAAATTCCTTCATTTTCATTTATCTATGAATACTTTGTCATAAGTCGAAAACGGGTAAATATTACTTTGATCGACAATCAACACTTAGATACGTTCCTTAATTACAAAAAGTTATTTTAGAATGTCTTCACATTAAATGTAACAACATTTTTGAATGATCGTGCTTTGATGAATTTAGCTTTGGTTGATGTGATTTATGGAAGTTCGACAAGTGATTAATTGTTTTTGAGCGAAAACAATATGCATAATGTAGACTTGAAGGATTTTGGAAAAGCTTAAAAAAAACTTCGCCACCTTTGCTGACTGCTGTAGTTCTCCTCAGGAACATCATGAAAGCTGATTTTAGAATTTCAAGTTGAACTTTTGCTTAGAAACAAGTCTTGACGACAGTAGTTTATTGTAAAAGTGTCAAGTTTTTTTATTTGTTTATATCTTTAAATAAAAAAAAATCGAAATCTGTCTTTGTATATGACCGCTGTAAAAGATCCATTTTTATCATAGCTAAATCGTAAGATAGGAATAACCAACAGATCTATCTTTCTGCAAAGATTGAAGTTGAAATTTGAAAATCAGCTTTTCTGATGCTTGTAAGGGAAGAACAGGCTAAGAGCCTAAAATTTTTTTCAAAATTGCTAGTTTGTTTTAGAAAAGTTAAATTTTCATTATAATAAATACATTTTCACTGACAGCATCAGATTATTTTCTGTCATTGAATCTTTTATCATATGTATGCAAAAATGATATTAAGAAAAAGGTTTTGTTTTTTTCTTGTTGTGATTGGAAAAAATTTTACATTGGATGATTGTTGTTCAATTACAACGATGATAGCACTAGCGCCATGCTTTAAATTAATTGGTGAGGTAAATAGGCGACATCTTGTCATTTTGGAGGTTCTTCTTTATTTACGATTGGTATTCAATATTTCAGACATGAAAAGGTAAATAAACAAAACATGCACCTTGCCTTTTGCCTATTAAGTTCTACTAAGCTTTATTTTATTCTTTATAATATTTCATTTAAATTGTGTTCTTGGATATGTCTTTGAATATTTTTAATTGAGAAGATTGATATTGTATAATACTTACATGGTTTAACTATCTATTCTAGTTGATATTGAACGATATATTGATAAAGTTGTATTAGATGTCGCAGGCGAACAACCGGGGTGGCGGCAACAAGCGGTCGCGGATATCATCTTCAGGCGCCTATCGTCAACGTGAGAACCAGTCGTCATCGTCGTCAACAAATGTCGCTCAAACACAATCAGGTTTAATTATTGATAATGAAACTGAATTATCATCTGAAATAATCAAAGAACAATTGAACAGTGTTGATGATATAATAACACAACCAATTATTGAAGTACCAACAAAACGTTTATTACATTTAAAAGAACTTGGTGGTAACTTATTTGTATCATCTTCAACAAAAATTTATTCTAAAATATTACAAAAATTATTTGATCGTGTTCTATTTACAAAATCATTAAATAATGATGTTAATACAGCACCATCAGATTTACGTGTATTTGAACGTGTACTTGCACGTTCTGATGATAATGATGCATATTCAACATGTACATCATTAGTACAACCAATGTCAGCAACTATACTTGTACTTGGTTCAACATCATGTGAACATGCACTTGTATGGAAATTATTACAACGACGAAATTTTAAAATTTTAATATCACCAGGTAATAGTGGTACAACAATTGATCAATCAAATATAACAATATCAACAATATTTCAAAATGAAAAAGATATATTAGATTATGTTGATACAAAACAAATTGATCTTGTTATATCATTAAATAAAACATATTATTTTGAAGAACTTGAAGCACGTTTATGTGAACGTGGTTTACATTATTTAGGATGTTCTGTTGATACATTAGCATTAAGTGATAATCAATTGAATGCAAAACAATTTATGAGTAAACATAAAATTCCAACATTAGATTGGACACATTGTTTAAATGAAGAAGATGCGGAGAATTTTTTAAATAAGTAAGATTACATAAAAAAAAAAACGTAAGGAAGTTTTTTTTTTTCATTGAAATTAGATATCCTAATCAAGAACAATGGATTGTTCGTGCAACGAATGGTAATGGTTTAATTAATTGTAAAACTCGAGAAGAAACAATGCAAACTATTAAAGCTGTTTTTGAGGTAAAAGAAAAGAAAAAATAAAACGAAAGTTTTTTTTCTATGATACAACACAAAATATTGGAAAGTGTTGTAATTTCGATTTTAATAGATAAAATTCATAAATTGTCTTGAACAAAGAATAGTAGTGATTGGAAATATAGTCTAGAATATATATTTTGTTTATTTGGTTTATTTATTAGGAAAGTACTTCAACTGATAAATGACTTTTGACTTCGGACTATGTTAGAGGTTGTTGAGTCCAAAAATTTCAGTCTCAATCTACTTGCATTTTGATTATCTCAATGAAATTTTTTGTAATCAGAATTCAAGAGGGTGACTAGAGCCCGTGGGATCTGGCACCAATCCGATGAGCCATAGTCTGTAGACTCATATGAGCTATGGATACCGTGAAAAGAGTTCTTACTATTAGTTTATAGTTGTGCTGTACCAGAAAAACTGATTGTTAAATTTTAAATTTTACACTTCGCATAGAGACAAGACTTACTACGGATAGTTTTTGGTGAATGTTTCAGACCTTGTCACTGTTCCTATCTTAACATAGTTCATTTGGTTCAACCTAACGCACACAGTCTCGATTCAAAAGTGATTTCTCAGTTCTAGAAATTTCCTTCTTAGTTATTGCTCGTACTTTTAAATCGATTAAATTAGATTTATTGAAAAATTTTTTAGAGATCATTAAAAAAAATTAGTCTTGTAGAAACCTGTAATAAAATGCACAGTTTCAAAAATAATTGAAAAATCTAATGCATTTATTATTTTTTCTTTCTTCATACTACTTTTGAAAACAATACTTTATAATTATAAAAAGGAAAAATAAGTATACTTCAAGCATCATAGAATGTGTAAATTATATACCAGTTGACTTCACCACATCGGTTTAGATATAAGTATTCAAAGTGCGTAAATCATATAATTAAGATCTTTCTACATTAAAACTCATTTTAGACTAAGAACATTTCAATTTGCTATCATTATGTTTTCATGAGATATTCATCAAACAAAAATGAAAAATAGCTAACTTCTCAAACCGTAATTCCCTGCTCAAGTCTTCATTCTGTATATTTTTTTATTTTGTTCAAAAAAAAAGCATTCCAGACTGTCAAACCTTTCAAACAAACAAAAGAAAAAATAATAAAATATACACAGTAAAACCCTGAATAGGAGATTTCTGATTACCACCAAATAAGGTTTTTTTGATGAATATCATGAAAGCGTCATGGTATTGATTTTGAAGTGTAGAAAACTTAAAATAATAAATTAGCATGAAAATCATGTTTGAATAAAGCTTCTACATATTCATAATACTTATTCACCGTTGGAAACTTTAACATTTGATATTTGAAATATATCTTTAAACTCAATAAGTAATCCATATATATTATACATTAGGATCATATATTTGGTAAATTAAATCAATCAATTATTATCGAACATGGTTATTCAATTGAAGATAATCAAATATGTCTTCTATATATAGTAAGTGATGGTGATGGTGATTATACACAATTACCAATAATACAATCCGATCCATTACGTATGGGTGCATATGGTCCATGTCCATATATAACATCAAAACAATTATCTTATATGCGTCGTCGTATTGTTGAACGTACACTTCGATGTTCACCAACAATTCGCCATTTATTTGGTTTTCGTCTACTTGTACAAGGAACAAATTATAATCAAATTTATTTACTTGATTATTTATCAACATTTGAAGAGCCCGAAGCTGAAATACTTTTATCATTATGTGAACCAGATATATTTCTTCAATATGCACTTGATTTACCATCTGTTCCTATTTTACCATTAACAAGTAAAAAACGTCGTGTTCATTGTGTCAATACAACAATAACATCAATAAAAAATTCTTTGAATATACAAAATAAAGTTTTATCAACAGCAACAAAAAATAATAAAATAAAAATATTTCATAATCAAACAGATGTTAATGTTAATAATAATGGTACAAGTGAAACAAATACTATTACAACAAATGGTGAAAGAATTTTTAATGTACTTGGTTATGGTTCAACATTACAAGAAGCACAAATGCAATCTGTACTTGCATGTGAATATATTAAACAACATGCTAATAGTGATGATCTATTATTTAAATCTGATGTTGGAGGTGAAGCAGTTGAATGGTAAGAAAAAATCATTTAAAAAATAATGATGATTATTGAAATTAATGTATAGATTATTGTGAATAATACTATTATAGTTGTTTTATTCTCTAACAGATCATAACAATGGTCTATTATTCTTTCGACAAGGATAAAGCTAACTGAAGATGTTACTTTGAATTTTCAACATTTTCTTAGTAAGAACTGACTTAGAATACATCTGACGATGTATTAATAGATGATAGGAAAGTTTCTACTGGCCGTCTATTCGGGGCTACAGCTTTTATTAGTTGTAGGAAAGATATCGGTTTATTGAATCTGTGCACTAAGCAGCATCGCATACTTCTAGATAGTCGAAAGACAGTGGTATTCCCTCTTTCATTATTGATCCATTTGAAAGTATTCTACAAAGATAAAACATTCTGGATTAGAAAGAAAATTTTTGCTCGAGACTAGTGAAGAAATTTTTCAAAATTCTAAAAATTGATTGGAATGATTAACAAAACAGATTTTTGATTAAGTCTATAAAATCTTTTTACGACGGTACTAAAAACTATTGAATATTTCAATATTGAGAATGGTAAGAAAACAAAAAAAGCATCTCAACTGATAGTACATTTTGTAGGACAAATTTTGCATTACGAGCTTATGTATAAATAAAATTTTTAATGTCTAGTTTCGAATTTCAGATGTAAAAATTCAAAAAATTTTCTCCCTGAAAATGATTTTTTACACTGTGCAAATCTCACTATTCGATGTATCGCAGCGTTTTGACAAACTACGTAGGGGACGTCCTTGTTTGAACGACTCTTTCAGTAGAATCCTGACAGACGCTGCAATTCGTCCTACTCTCAAGCAAAAAACAGACATAAAATTTATTGGCTCATTATTTCTTCTGTCTAAAAACTTTCGCACTAAACATTATTTCAAAAATACACCGTGTATATATTCTGTCAACATGTATTACGAGCTGTAGCTATTACTGAGGGTTGCGTGAATACAAGTACTAAATGTACTCTAGAAAAGAATCACCCTTGACAACGTAGATAACTAGACGACCAGCTCCTGTATACTTTCATGTACGGGAAAATATCGACATATATCTAGGTTTTTCAAGAGTGTATATGTGGTTATGTTAATACATATGTTCGAGCAGATACCAATACATGAAGATTAGAGATGCACGGCACTACAACAAAAATTCATACTAATTGGAACTAAAGTTTAGAGTTACATATTCTATGTTTTTCATCGAATTGTGACCTAAAAAAAAGTGTTAGCCATCAACTACATAAATTAGAAAATGAGTAGTGAAGAATTTTTGTTAGATTTGATGCGAATATATTCTAGAATAGTTCTTAGTTGTTGCTATAGAGAAGTTTATATTTTAAGGTATAAAACTCATGTTGATCGTCATCATTCATTAACCGGTGGTTTAACAAATGGTAAAAAGAAGAAAATAAAAAAGAAACAATCCATTATTACAATAAGAAACAAACGTTGTGATTTAGCAACTCGTCGTCGAAATACAAAAAATTCCGAACAAGAAAAAGATAACGAAAATGAATACATTGAAACAACAGATGATGATGAAGATGATGATGATGATGAAAATGAACCAATGGATTTTGAACGTGCATTTGGTTCAATATCTGATGTACCAAAATTAGAACATATGGATATTCATCAAAATAATGGAAATTTTGATGATCTTAATATACGTGAAGGTGAATTCTATTTTGATTTTACAACAAAAGTTGATCTAAAAAACTATCAACAACCTGTTCTTATATCATCAACAATTAATTTAAATCCATTAGCTGCTGTAAGAAATTTACAAATATTTGTTTTTTTTTTTTTAATAATCAATTGTTCATTTTGTAAAACACGATCTAACAGTAGCGTTGAAGTATATTGAGTAGAAACTAACACTCTGCTAAGACCATGACAGACACCTTAGAAATATTTTTTCCGAACTCTTCGCAACCGTCAACGACGTGACGTAAACAAAAAATCTACTTGTATAATCGAATGAAAAGTTCAAAACCTTTTACGAACGATACAAATCTTTTTTTCCGAATTTCTAAACAATAATAAGACAAATATTTTAGATTCGGAACTTTTTATTTTCGTGAAAATTTCACCATAGATGCGGTTCATACTCTAGAGTATATCCTGCAGTTGTATTCTCATATGGTTAGAGAGATATTCGCTAAATTACTTGTTAGTTAATAATCAACTGAAAAAGCCAACATTTTTAAATATGTCTATGGTAAAAGAACTTATTCGAAAAAGTAACCCTTGTAAAGAATCAGAGTCAAATGAAAGGTGAATGAGTACAAATCACAGCCATTGTACCATAGTGTCCTGAAAAGGAAATTGCTTATAACTGAATGAAAATTCCATCGTTCGATATAAAATTTGAATTTTACTAACAAAGTGTTCAAGCGACATTTTTGGAAGTAATTATACATTAAGACTGATTGATATATGAAAATAGCAAATTGAAATAGATTATGTTTCAAAAGCTATTTAACAATATCATTATCTTCGTACTACTCTTCATTATTACATTTCTGAAGAATCAAGTAAAAAGAATAATGAAGAAATATATCATGAAAATAAACCAATCGTTCTGTGATTAGCAAGCAAATAACAATTATATCGTGTTTTCACATTTTAATCTCGCACATCGTATGCTAACGATTTTTATCTTTTAGTTATTTAATTTGAATGATGGCGATATGAATGATAGTCAAACTGTATTTGAATATCTTGGTCATGAATTAACTGTTCGTTGTGCTAATGATCTTATATGTGCTCGTACACTTTATGTTCAATGTTGTTCATTACCAATATCATCTCGACGTTCAATGCAACGTTTTTATCAAGGTATTGAACAAGCATGTCAACAACTTGATTGTACACTACTTAAAACAACAACAACCACAATATCATCATCATTATTTAGTTCATTATGTACAAGTTTATGTGATCGAGAATTAATTATACTTAATAATACAAATCATCCAATAATAAATGAAGGTGATTTATTAATTGCACTTCGATGTAGTTCGAGTACAGTTAATACACAAGGTTATATACAATTAAAAGATTTATTTCAAAAGAAAAATATTCATTTAAATGATACAGTACCATTTCGAACTGTTGATGGTGAAGAAGAATCATTTTTTTCATTATTACTTCAAAAATCATCTATATTAGCTCCATCATTATCTAAAACTATTGCTGAACTTATTAAAAATCGTACAATTAAAGCTGTAAGATATCTTAAAGGTATGTTATTGATTATTTATAACAATAAAAAATGAATATCTCCAACTTTACTTCATAAAATACAGAATAAATTGTGAACATATCTGTATTTCAGAAGATAGAAATTTGCTTTTATGTAAAAGAAACTTTTCAATATTGATATCTGAGAATAAGACCTTGAAAAAACCGGTTCAATAATACATTTGCTAGTGAAAAAGCTTGTCCACACGGCTTCTTTAGGACTAAAATATGGAATTTCTATGTCTTCGTTAGCCTCATTATAATGATACAAAATACATCAAGGGAAAAGTCTCTAGCAAACTATAGTTATTTTCCGAGGATAATTGATCGTCTGAAAAACGATCTTTCTTATTCTATTTTTCTTTATTTAATACTATTATTAATCTAAGCATTGGTTTAAATGATAATTAAGCTTGTTGCAAAAATTTCGATGAACGGCTTTGAAATGTTTTCGAACAGTTCAAGTCTTGTTGGAAATACAGCGTTTGTTTCCATTGGTAAGAAACTCTGAGAAAAAAATCCTAGACTTAAAACTTACGCTGACTATATTTTTCTTCGAAAAACATAATGAGTTCGACAAAATGCGATATGATTTTCTAACTATGTCGATAAACTCGAAATATCTTGTATGATTTGTTGTATACACTTTCGATAATGACTCTAAATCAATTCTTAAGTTATCCTTAGTGATATTCAGTACTACCAATTTACTATTTTATTTGGCTTTTTTTAAATAATGTCATATTGATGTATTTGAACTTACCTTTAGACATTGGTCTTGCACGTATGATTGAATCATTACTTGGTTCATTATCATCGACGTTAAATGTTGAATTAAATGGACAACAATGGCCTGTAATGCCACCTCTTTTTACTTGGATTTATCAACATGTAAGAAAAAAAAGAATTTGTGAATATTTTTTCCTATTTGAATATTTTTCTTTTTTTTCAGAGTGGTTTTAGTCAGGATGAAATGCTTGAATATTTTAATTGTGGTGTTGATTATTTACTTCTTGTTGATCATACAAAAATAAATATTGATGATATTCTTCGCCAATTAACTGAAACACATATATCAAGTTATTTTCTTGGAACGTTTATATCAACAAGTAAACATTATTTTTTTTTTTTCATAAATTTATTTAAACAATAAAAAATATGCAAATTTTTAAGATACAAGTCCAATACGTAAACCAATTCGTTTACCACAACAACCTATTGTAACACCACCACGACCACGAACTATTCAATTAAAAAATATCTCTTTTAAATATCCGAAACCATATCAAACAGCTAATGCTCTTACAAATAATACATTACCAATTGTTATTAAAGATCGTATGAAACAACCAATTGCTAATGATAAAACACGTTGTGCTGTACTTATTTCAACTAATGGTAAGAAAACACATACTAATTGTTTTTTTTTTCATCTATGAATTTATTGTTGTTTTGTGTTTAGATACTTCATTACTTTCACTTCTTGTTTATAGTACATCAACACTTGAATGTGCATTTGAAATTGTTCTTGTTCTTTCAACATTAGCTAGTCTATCAGATATAGCTCGTGTTAATGAATTATATCCATCAGTTGTTACAAAAGTTATTCAACCAAAGAAATATGCTGCACGACATTATGATCTAGTAAATAATTTGATTTCTTTTGTTCAAAAAGAAAACAAAATACAACTTTTCTTTTTTTGTGAAACACGACATAATAGAAGTATTGAGACTCGAACAGACGTTATTGACATATGATCTTTGATCGTATGTCAATAACGTCTGTTACAATATATGAATTAGTTCCTTATTGCATTTCTAGAGAATTTAGTAAAAAGATGGTGAACAAATGTGTCATAGAATAAAACAATCTTTCTGTGATTAGCAATAGTAGTTACATCGTGCTTCATATTTTAATTCAGAAAGAATTGTGCTAACAACTTTTGTTTTTAAGGATCAAAAAGTTGATGATGAATTACAATTACATGGTTGTGAGTTAGTTATACTTGATCGTTATGCATGCCGTTTATCACCTTCATTTATAATGACATGGCGTGGTCGTTTATTAAATATGTATCCGTCATTATTACCATCATTTCGTCATAGTAGTTCACCAATTCGCGATGCATTACAAGCTGGTGTTCGTATAACTGGTGTTACAGTTCATTTTATTGGTGAATCCGATACTGATAATGATGGGCCAATTATTGCACAAGAAAGTATATCGGTATCACCAATTGAAACGGAAATTCAATTAGAAACTCGTTTACGTATACTTGAACAACAATTGTATCCAAAAGCAATCGATATGGTTGCATCAGGAAAGATTGTTTATCAAGGAAAACGACGAATGGGTAAAACAAATTCAATTACAACATTAATACCTTCGTCTTATTAAATAAACTTTTGTTTTTGTCTGTACATTGAATTATATATCATTATATGTATTTGTGCTATTTGTTTCCTGAAATAGCCAGATTCTTTTCTTTTTTTTCTTTTGTAGTCCTGTCGTCTTCTTTAAGAAAAAATATATAAGTATATGTATATGTATATGTATACAATCATGAACAAAGAAAATAGTTCAAAATGATTATTCTAAACTGAACAATTTGAAACTCCTCAAAAGAGAGAGCGAGAGGGATGTCTATTTTCCAAAGATTTTTGAAAAATCTAAGATTTTCAGAAAAATCGTATTTTTTGAATATTGTCTTGAAACTATTTCAATGTAAACATCTCACATACAATCGTCTGTACGATCAGATTCACAGTTTGAAGATTTCATATATTCAAAGATATGAACTTTTCAAAAACAGATGCTTTTCGAAGCGTCATCAATAATACGAGAATATTTTGAATAGTTCATAGCTTGGAGATATGACATGTTCAAACAAGCTGCTGTTTGGGAGATCTTTAAATGGAGATAGTTTCAAAACTAAATTAAAAAATACGGTTTTTCTAAAAACCTAGTGCGCTGCAAATGCTTCTGGATAATAGTCATATTGAAAATTCTATAGTTCCATGAAATCTCCATGGGAACTCAAATCCTTTTTGGGTTTTCACTAGAACACTATATAGTATCTACAGGCAAAAATGTAAAGGAAATTGGAAGAGGAGTTTGGTATCTATGAATTTCATGTAATGGATGGGAATGTTTCGATTATGCAGCTGTTTATGATGAAAAAGTTAAACATCAAATGGGCTAGACTACTTTGGCCAACAGTTAATGACTATATAAAAAGCAATGTTATATTTTTTTCTTGATACGTAATCTATGTGAAATTATATGGTAATCTTCTTTTTATTCTGACAATTGATCAAACAAGTTCATTCGAAGTATTTAGATTTCTAAGGAATATACCAGAACTAAGGTTTAGATATTTCTTTTTCGTATTTGACTTTTTCGAACTCTCTCAGTTACTGTCAAGGAATAATAATATTATTTCACAAGGTAACGATATAAGTTTTTACGAAAGCAAGAATACTTGTATCTCGAAAAGCTTTTCACGGTAATAAAATAATCTAAAATATGAAAAATGAAATGTTGTGATTAACAGAATCAGTCCAAATCATGATAACAGAAAATAATTCATCACGTCATCTAATTGAAAAAAAAAAGATTTATTTTTCTTATGAAAGTAATACATATCTAATACTATATCTCCTATGATTATAATAGAAATACTTTTAAGTACTTGGCATAATTCAGGATTTCTCGTATGAACGATTGCTCTTACAGTATAGTTTGAATTTAGATAGCAGCTAGTCTTTTATTAGTTTTGGCAGGAAGCATCCAAAAGAAAGATGCCTAGTTCATGATTAAAATTCTATGGAAACATTTCGTTTACTTGTTCAATAAATAATTCTAAGTGGTCTGTTAACATAATTTCTTTTAGGATATTTATTTTCAAGATGTACTATCAATGAGATCTATATATTCTATTTGCAATTTTTTGATGACCTGTACTATTAGTGTTTATGTTGCTTCTTCCAGATCGTTATCTTTGTTAGCACAGTAAAATAATTACATGCTAACAAACAACGAGAAAAACAAAAATCTGACAGCGTGGATGTGTTAGCAGATGACAGAAAGAGTGACAAGCAAATCCACAACAACACTCAATATGCTTTCNGGGTGTGGGTGTGTGGGTGGGGGTGGGTGGGTGTGGGTGTCGGGGGGATAAAACATTGCCAGCACCCACACACTCACCCACTTCCACCCACATCCACACCCACACCCACACACCCACACCCACACCCACACACCCACACCCACACACCCACACCCACAATTGATCTATCAAATATAACAATACCAACAATATTTCAAAATGAAAAAGATCTATTAGATTTTGTTGATACAAAACAAATTGATCTTGTTATATCATTAAATAAAACATTATTTTGAAGCACGTTTATGTGAACGTGGTTTACATTATTTAGGATGTTCTGTTGATACAATAGCATTAAGTGATAATTCATTGAATGCGAAACAATTTATGACAAAACATAAATTCCAACATTAGATTGGATAAATTGTTTAAATGAAGAAGATGCTGAAAAATTTTTAAATAAGTAAGATTAAAGAAAAAAAAAGTTTGATCAATTATTTATGTTTTTATAAAAATATAGATATCCGAATCAAGAACATTGGATTGTTCGTGCAACACATGGTAATGGTGTAATTAATTGTAAAACTCGAGAAGAAACAAAACAAACTATTAAAGCTGTTTTTGAAGTAAGAAAAAAAAAAGAAACATGCAATTTTTCTTATCACATATGAAAGTGGTATAATTGTTGCGGTTATCTAAGAGAGAATCATATTAACTTAAGATATTTCGACTGTTCGTCTATTGTAGGGATGAGCATTTAGGAGAATAGTTGATGGTAGAATATTTCAGAATTGGTCGTCCTTCCTATTTTAAAGCTGATTAGAATTCTTAACATTCGTTAAAACTGTAGCAGAAAGGTAATGATGAAATCTTCCGTTAGATGTTATAGTTTTTTTTACATATGACATTCGTCAAATAACTAAATTTATTTGAAAGCACATTTCATGGCGTTTAGCCTTTTAGAAAAAAAAAACATATCAGATGAATTTCTTATGAAGACATTTGAGCAGTAGAGAATCCGTAATGATAAGTTATTATAGAAATATAGATATCTTTTACATTTATTCAAAGAATAAACATTCGAGATTTTTCTATTTTAATATATTAGGATCATATATTTGGTAAATTAAATCAAACAATTATTGTCGAGCATGGTTATTCGATTGAAGATAATCAAGTATGTCTTCTATATATAGTAAGTGATGGTGATGGTGATAATACACAATTACCAATAATACAATCGGATCCATTACGTATGGGTGCATATGGTTCATGTCCATATTTAACATAAAAACAATTGTCTTATATACGTCGTTGTATTGTTGAACGTACACTTCGATGTTCGCCGACAATACGCCATTTATTTGGTTTTCGTTTACTTATACAAGGACCAAATTATAATCAAATTTTTTTACTCGATTACCTATCAACATTTGAAGAATCCGAAGGTGAAATACTTTTATCATTGTGTGAACCCGATATATTTCTTCAATATGCACTTGATTTACCATCAATCAGTACCTATATTGCCAGTATCAAGTAAAAAACGTCGTGTTCATTGTGTTAATACAACAATAACATCAACGAAAAAATCTTTAAATATACCAAATAAAATTTTATTAACAGCAATTAAAAATAATAAAATATTTCATAATCAAACAGATGTTAATGTTAATAATAATGGTACAAGTGAAACAAATACAATAATAACAAATGGTAAAAGAATTTTTAATGTACTTGGTTATGGTTCAACATTACAAAAAGCACAAATGCAATCAGTACTTGCATGTGAATATATTAAACAACAAGTTAATATTGATGATCTATTATTTAAATCTGATATTGGTGTTGATGCTATTGAATGGTAAGAAAAATTATTTATTTCATCTTTATTACTAAGATTTGACTAAGGATGTGCTTGACGATAGAAAATTTCTGCGCTAGGTAGACTTTCATAACTTAAGATAGTTACAAGATAAATGTTCTGTTTCTTTTTTTTTGTGACAAAAGTGAGGATGATAATAAAAACTAAACTAAGAAGTGAACTGGTATATTTTATTAGATAAATTTTGTTTGAAAGAGTAATGTATTTAAATACGCTGACACATTATATAGAAGAAGGACGTCCTTATTTGAATGGCTCTTTCACTAGAATCCTAATAGATGTCATAATTTCTCCTATTCTGAAGCTACAGGAGACAGAATCGTCGTATGTATGTATTATCGAGTAGAAATAAAATGTAAGGTGCTGTGCTCTGACATTTTGTAATAGTTTTGTTGATTTTTATTTATACAAACGATAAAATGTATTTTAAGGTATAAAACTCATGCTGATCGTCATCATTCATTGACCGGTGGTTTAACAAATGGTAAAAAGAAGAAAATAAAAAAGAAATCTATTATTACAATGGGAAATAAAAATCATAATTTAGCAATCCGTCGTCGAAATACGAAAAATTCCGAACAAGAAAAAGATAACGAGAACGAGCAGGTCGAAACAACAGATGAAGATGATGATGATGATGATGATGAAAATGAACCAATGGATTTTGAACGTGCGTTTGGTTCAATATCCGATGTACCAAAATTAGAACATATGGATATTCATCAAAATAATGGCAATTTTGATGATCTTAATATGCGTGAAGATGAATTCTATTTTGATCTTACTGCGAAAGTGGATTTAAACAATTATCAACAACCTGTTCTTGTATCATCGACAATTAATTTAAATCCATTAGCTGCTGTTTGTGCGAAATTGATTATTTAGAAACCAAAATCTATTCCCATAATCGAATGAAGAATTAAAGAAAAAAAAGGATGCATAACGATACACATCATTACCCACACCCCTCAAGTCCGTCTGCTTGATTGTTTATAAGATGTTATTTAAAAAAATAACTTCTGACAAAAATGAATTTCGAAGTCACTATACACTAAGTAGTGGCGTATCTAAAGAGGAAGGCATGAATAGGCGGCGCCTCCTCATCTAAGGTCTCTGTCCAACCACTGATGAGAAAAAGGGTGTTAAATAAATGCATAAAGATTTTCGTTGTCCTAGCATAGTAGAGTCATTTTGTAAAGAAGCGGGGCACTGCCCATCCACCTGCGATTTTCTGGTTACGCCGCTAACGCTAAGACTGATTGATAGATGATTTAATTAGCTAAGTCATGTTTCATCCATTAATGTTATATGTAATGCATTAATAACTTTTATTTTCTAGTTATTTAATTTGAATGATGGCGATATGAATGATAGTCAAACTGTATTTGAATATCTTGGTCATGAATTAACTGTTCTTTGTGCTAATGATCTTATATGTGCTTGTACACTTTACGTTCAATGTTGTTCATTACCAATATCATCATGACGTTCAATTCAACGTTTTTATCAAGGTATTGAACAAGCATGTCAACAACTTGATTGTACACTACTTAAAACAACAACAGCAGCAATACAATCATCATTATTTAGTTCCTTATGTACAGGTTTATGTGATCGAGAATTAGTTATACTTAATAATGCAAATCATCCTGTAATAAATGAAGGTGATTTATTAATTGCACTTCGATGTAGTTCGGGTACCGTTAATACACAAGGCTATGTACAATTAAAAGATTTATTTCAAAAGAAAAATATTTATTTAAATGATATTGTACCTTTTCGAACTGTTGATGGTGACGATGAATCTTTTTTTTTTCGTTATTACTTCAAAAATCATCTATATTAGCTCCATCATTATCAAAAACTATTGCTGAACTTATTAAAAACCGTACAATTAAAGCTGTTAGATATCTTAAAGGTATGTAATATGAATTATCTGGAAAATAGAAATACTGTAGACTTGCTCTTACTTGAAAAAGATATAATAGGTTTTGAGCTTGAGCAATAAAAATGTAATTTAGTATATATCTGGATTAAAGAAGATAGAATCATACAATGAAATGAGCAGTAATGTTTATTATTAACCGAATATGTTAAACGAATGATAATTTTTTTCACGTGAATAATTCATACATAATCATGTTGAGTGTCTTTTTTTGTTACAATCTTTAACATCATATTTGATATATTTGAACGTTTTCTTTAGACATTGGTCTTGCACATATGATTGAATCCTTACTTGATTCATTATCATCAACGTTAAATGTTGAATTAAATGGACAACAATGGCCTGTAATGCCACCTCTTTTTACTTGGATTTATCAACACGTAAGACAAAGAGAAGACATTGCATATTTTATTCTCTTTTGAAAATTTCACTTTTCTTTTTCAGAGTGATTTTAGTCAAGATGAAATGTTCGAATATTTCAATTGTGATGTTGATTATTTACTTCTTATTGATCATACAAAAACAAGTATTGATGACATTCTTCATCAATTAACTGATACACATACATCAAGTTATTATCTTGGAACATTTATATCAATAAGTAAGCATTATTATTTTTCTTTTTTTCGGATATTAAATATTTAAACAAAAAAAAACAATATTGAAATTTTTAAGATACAAGTCCAGTACGTAAACCAATTCGTTTACCACAACAACCTATTGTAATACCACCATGACCCCGCACTATTCAATTAAAAAATATTTCTTTCAAATATCCAAAACCATATCAAATAGCTACTGCTCTTACAAATAATACATTGCCAATTGTTATCAAAGATCGTATGAAACAACCAATTGCTAATGATAAAACACGTTGTGCTGTACTTATTTCTACTAATGGTAAAAAAAATTCCTCATCATTTTTTGTTTTTCTTTCAACTATAGATTAATTGTGTTTCTTTTAGATACTTCATTACTTTCACTTCTTGCTTACAGTACATCAACACTTGAATGTGCATTTGAAATTGTTCTTGTTCTTTCAACATTAGCCAGTCTATCAGATAAAGCTCGTGTTAATGAATTATATCCATCAGTGGTTACAAAAGTTATTCAACCAAAAAAATATGCAGCACGACATTATGATCTAGTAAATAATTTCATTTATATTATTCATTTAATGAAGAAAATTTTCTTTGCTATTTCATAATATCTTGTTAGAATTATTTGAACTAATACCTTGTTGTATTTCTCGGGTTCTATAAGAAAAAATTGTTAGGCGATGTATCATAAACGAAGTGAGTTTTTCTGTAATTAGTAGTAAGAATTATATTGTGTTCTATACTGTAATGTTGCAATGATGGTACTAACAACTTTTCTTTATTTTAAGGATCAAAAAGTGGATGACGAATTACAATTGTATGGTTGTGAGTTAGTTATATTTGATCGTTATGCATGTCGTTTGTCGCCTTCATTTATAATGGCGTGACGTGGTCGTTTATTAAATATATATCCATCATTATTACCAGCATTTCGTCATAGTACTTCACCGATTCGTGATGCATTACAAGCTGGTGTTCGTATAACTGGTGTTACGGTTCATTTTATTGGTGAATTCGATACTGATAACGATGGGCCAATTATTGGACAAGAGAGTATTTCGGTATCACCGATTGAAACTGAAATTCAATTAGAAAATTGTTTACGTATACTTGAATAGCAACTGTATCCAAAAGCAATTGATATGGTAGCATCAGGAAAAATTGTTTATCAAGGAAAACGGCGAATGGGCAAATCGAATTCAATTACGTCAATAATACCTTCGTCATATTAAATAAACTTTTGTTTTTGTCTGTACATTTAATTATATATCATTATATGTATCTGTGCTATTTGTTTCCTGAAATAGCCGGATTCTTTTTCTTTGGTTTTTCTTTTTGTAGTACTGTCGTCTTCTTTAAGAAAAAAAAACTAAACGAATATATATATATACGTATATGTATATAATAACCATGAACAAAGAAATGAATAGAAAGCATTATGATATACTGATCAAATTGAAATTCATCAGACAAGCCTGAAACAAATGATATTTTTTCTTGCCTATGAATAATACAAAAGGTATCAAGAAAAGCTTTATCAAAGTTGTCACTAGAACATTATGTAGCCTTTCACAGGCAAATATTTCATAAAAGCCAGAAGAAGGTAGGGCATCATGGAAGTCTCTCTAACAAAAGCCATGTATTGCTAAAAAGTCTATGTTGACAACAGTGTTAGCTCTATTCATTTAGTGTCTATGAATTTCATACAATGTATTTTAACGCTTTAATAGTGCATCACCAACAGTAAATGACCGTAAAACAGTGATTGATATAGTCCATTGATAGAAACATCATTCCTATTCATGCAGAAATGGATTAGTTAGTATTCTTTAAGGTATTATCCAATAAAAAAGAAAGCACTGTTTATTTAGAAAAAATTTTCAAAAAAACAAAAATGGAAACAAATAAGAATATCTACAACAATTTTATTCATTTCAGTTTACACTATAAACACCTGTTATGCATTTCTATTTGTACATTATACGTTTCTGTTAGGAAAAGGCAATGCTTGACTTAATTCTACTAGAAAATTTTTCATTGGCATTATATATTTTTGTTTTTTTCTGGGTTACAGAGTTTCTCTTTAGTTTTGTATGGCATGAGATTTCTTTTGAAATTAGACTAATTTCTCGATTTCCGAAGGGACTACCATTCAGCCATAACTTCTGACTAGATCTATTTATTCCCTTGATAAAGGTTTCACCGCCTTCACTTTAGGTTCTTTGCTGCTTTTTCTAGATTGTTACCTGAGATACTACTAGACAAAGTACAACATCTCAAGTGTAAACGATAACGCAAAGTCAGTTTCTCACCCTTCAAGAATAAAGTCTTATTTAAATTAACCAGATCTATATATATTTTGATACATGTATATTAATTGTTAGCTATGATTTAGCTACTTGTAGCCATTGATATTGGATTTTGAATTAGGTAACTCACGCGAAATTTCACATTCAGCGCAAGTCTAATGATATTTGATGTCAAACTCTAACGAACACTTCCCTGATGGGCTAACTTCAATTAATGAATCACAGTTTTTGGCCGTTAAATCATTTGAATACCTAAAGCACGGCAAAAGATACAGCCATGGCATCGTATCCAGTGGTGGATCAAGTTGTTTGAATACTTGTTCTTTTCGACTTCTTGCTTTCATTGTACGTTTCAAAATTATTTCTGAGCTGCTACCATTGCTGATTTAATTATATTGAATAGAATGTGACCAGACTTGCTAAAACTGGCTGAGAAACACGTAATCCGATCAAGTGACCGGAAACATGTACTGAATCATCTTCCAATAACGAGAATCATAACCATAATCGATTTCGGTTTCTGTTATCGCATGTTCTTCGAAAAACTCGATAAATTTAATAATGCAACGGTGTCTTGTTACTTCAAACTCGCATGTTATTCCCAGAACTTCCACGCTACCTCAGTGATCTTTCAGTTCAGCGATGATTCGTAAGGTGCAATACAAAAACAATATTCTCAGGTTTGACCGCTCGCCCAATTACACATGAATAACAGTACAATAAAAACTATTGATCGAATTACACTGTTTTATAGCTATTAATGGAACTGATAACGGTAACAGATCCATTGAAACTAACTACTAAGCAAATAACGATCATGCTCGCTTACTTTGTGTTATTATTTAACAAATACAAACATTGAAGACTCATACATTAGAATAGAAATACCCATTACGTCTCATCTCTCATCGTCCAAAATGAAAATTTCTCTATGTATTTGCAACTTGGGGTGTGAGCCTTCTTTTCTTCCATGTTCCACATCTTACCATGTCTCAGACAAGACTCAGGTCTACACTGACAAACTACATATCTACCTACACTTATATCTCCATCTTCACCTACAACCACCACAATGAATATTCATATCGACGTCTACATCCATGCACATCCGGACTTACGAACCATATCTTCATTGAGATCCACAAGGACACACACATCCACATTTCGGGTTCTCTTTCATACAAAACTATCATGTAATTCTTATGATCCACAGTCTTGTGAAATTAAAGTCATATAAAACGATTTTTCGACTTAGCATTGACAATTTTCTATTCTTGAAAACCGCCAGATATTCTTTTCGCAGCTATTTGTTTTCATGACTGAATTAAATCAAAATTTCTATGAGAATGATTATGTTGTTGAAATATGAACTACCAAAGAGAATATAATTCTGCTAATGAAACTCATGAATAATATTGCTGGAGTCTGAAAACTAATCAGCAATAAGTACATTATGTTTAAATTAGCCGATGAACCGTTTCACGCTGATTATAAAGATCAAAGAAGGTAAAGTGCATGAATAATTCCACATTTGACAATTGTTCTCTTTTGAAAAAAATATCAAATATTCTATTTCCTCTACTTTATGTTTGTTAGTTTATTGTAGCTACAAATTAAGAGAAATATATTAGAAAATGTTTTGAAATGTTATTCGATATTCATAAATTTGGTACCAACTCTATTCATCATTTGTAACGAGGTAATCAGAGAGGCTTTTCACAATATAAGCAGCATCGTTTGATGTACAATTCGAGTCATAAACACCGATAATTATAGTGCGAACCGTAGAAGCGATAATCACACCATCTGTACCTTTCTTTCCATATATGGAACGGGGGTCAGCCTATATAACAACAATTAATGAATGTAAGAGAAAAGAAAAATATAATATATCCCTGCTTTCTTACTCGAATATTTGTTATTAACCCAAGAAATAGCTACCTTGGTAGCTCTGTAGTTAATTCCAGCAACGGGTATACCAGTATGAAAGACTACTTCTGGACTTTGAAAAAAAAAAAGGTAATTCGTAGACATTCAGTAAGTCTGAAAGATGAAAACATATATGTATAATTCAAAATCAGTAGTATAGGTATTTACTATAAGTAAAAATCGGGTGATCTCGCCAAAATGTTGCCGTCGTAGTCAATGATGGCTGCATATTTGAGACCCTTGCCTACAGGTTCATCATTGATATATGATTCCAAACTTCTTTCTAAGGAAAATAAGAACTCAAGTATTTTTGTCTAACATCGCTAAAACTGTAGCTTCTTTCTCAAGGTTAATCAAAACATAAATAAGAATAATGAACATATATTGCTTGAATATAAATATAATCAGAAAATGAGAAGTCAAAGCAAACTTACTTTCATGATGTGTCAAAAGACTTCGAAGTTGTTGAAGAAGCTCTTCTTCGACGGTGTCATCCATCTCATTTCGTTTAGAATTAAAGGTATCGTAAAAACTTTCATATCGACTCCGAGCAACAACATTGAATATAAGAGTCACAATTAAAATAAAGATAAGAGTCGTCTGCATCTATAACGTGTGTTCGATAAGTTATAGAAGATAGTTGGTAGTGTTGTTAATGAAGAGAAGTTAAATATTGTGTCTATCACACAGTCGCATACCATGTATATTTAAAGACAGTGAGCAATCAATCGGAACATATTTCTCTTTTCTACTTTTTTCTTATCAATTTTTTTGTGTCCTTTTTTTTAATTAAACACATCGTTGCTTGGAACTCGGCAATTTGCTGTATATATATATCATCAAGAATGTTTTCGATTTTCTTGTCAATTTTCTTTCTATTATCCGGAACACATATATTCAAGCATGAATCATTTTCATCAGACGTAGGAATCATTATACAGCAAAGACAAGCCAAAAATGAACTCTGTTATAGTATTATGAATATCAATGAAATTTGGCAGGTAAGTGGTTACAAATAGAATATAAAAGTTCTTCAAAATTCAGCTTTTATAATCGTTTACTTATAGATTTATTGACGTTATATCAGAGGTTGCATTGAGTAAAAAACGAATCTGCAGATCGGTAATCATTCGGGTATAGTTCGCCATTTTTCATGAATAATGTCTTTCGTCATAAAATTTTCAGGGGTTATATGTCCATGTTGAAAACTTTCTCGAACGTGTTTTGTGTCATAAAAGTAAGATGAACTACAATTATGGGTTCATGCTTTGGGTGTTGGGTGTGCACATGGGTGTTAGTGTCGATGAAGGTCTCAAAGAATAAAAAACTGATACCCACACTCACACACGTATACTGGAAGAAGACTTGGCTTAAAAAATCGTAGAACGGCTTGAAATTTCGAAAAAACTTGAAATTCCATAAGATTTTGTTTACAAAAGGTGCAGTGCAGGCCCACTTCTTTCGTTTCGATAAAAATGGTTCTGAATCAGAATTTTACCACTACGTTTGGCAACCTACTGGTAGGTCTATCAAATACTCATTAAACACATATTTCCATATGGCTCTAGTTCCCTCATTCATGTATCTATTTCTAAATGTTGAGTTCTTTAACTAGCTTTTATAAGAGTTTGTATCTATAATCTTG
This sequence comes from Rotaria sp. Silwood2, assembly GCA_905329745.1. NCBI lineage: Eukaryota > Metazoa > Rotifera > Eurotatoria > Philodinida > Philodinidae > Rotaria > Rotaria sp. Silwood2. Next base: position 202,782 of record CAJNSZ010000104.1, read on the forward strand.
CACGCGCTTAGTACTCCCAGAAATTTACCGATCAGTTTTTTCTTTTACGAGTACACTAAAACTATTCCCAAAAAAGTATCCTCCCTTCTTGTATCCCTTCACTAGACCCACATCATTAATTTGCCAAATGAAATGATCTCTTACACTATCCTTGCCTAATCTATGCCCTTATAACTATGAATCTTAATCTATCGCCGTAAAGGTAAGTTCTCGTTGGGACCCATCTGAATTGATTCGTTTAATTTGTCTTTCCGTAATCTATCACCTTAAATCTATGCTTCTGAATCTATTTTGTTAAAAACATTCCTTCTTAGTTGACTGCCTTCCATCTATCTAGGTTAATCGACCCACTGAAAGCTGTCACTCATCTCGCTTTAATTTATCTTTTTAAACGTATATTTCCCGGACACTTCCTTCGCCTATCGCATAACACCAGTCCACTTTCATTGATCTTTTGAAATCTATTTCGTTTCAAAACTCTAGTCGTCTGAATTCTACTCCTTTATTGTCGATTTATTGAATGTATTCTCCTAACATATTACTTTGGTTGTTTATCGCATATAATGGATGTCTTAGTACCATTTAATTGTATGCGAGGCATGCAATATACTGTACACAATGCATGTTTGCTTCTGCACTCCAATTATCAAGGTTGTAGCACCACATGTATTGTTTACGGTTGTATATTAATCTGAGTTGTTAACTCGCTTTTTTTTACCGATTTTTTAAAGTATATTCTCTAGCATGTCTGTACTTTGTATTTAATATCAATGTAGTAGTTCCAATAGGTGTACACAATCTGTCGTTTTTATTCCTAGCTGCTGACATGAGTTCCTTGCACTTTATCACTAACAAAGGAAAATTATCAAGGAACTTGCACTGTTCGAACTCACACCTTGTTAGAACCTGAAGTTACTCATGCATATATATTTTATAAGAAGATTCGTGCTATGTCTATTACACATCAAAATTACGAGTACACCAAGTAGTATGGCAGATAGCGCTATCTTCTCGACCATAGTATTCTTCTTTTTTCTATCTTAACTAATATAAAGGCTTTCTCATTTAAACAATCAAGTTACACATTTATTGTCTATATCTATGTACCCTAAATTTTAGGAATAATATGGTTCGGTTCATCAGATATAACATGTGTCACACATGTCTTTTGGATACTCATTTCTATTCGTTACATCCATCAATGCTGGCAACATTCCTTTCCTCTCTCCCTTAATTTCATGCAAAAATAATTTTTAAATGTAAAAACATTCTATACTAGTTTTATGAAACATCTAAATCAATGAAGCAAACAAGAAAAAGAAGATTAAAATTTAATGAATCTTCGGAAAATACCAGTGTTCAAAGCATACTGATAATGAAATTTTCTTCGGAAAATGATCGAAAAAGTTCCTAGATACAAGAAAATAAATTGAAAAAACTGAATTCAATGAAGAAAAAGAGGATCAATTCGTTCGACTGCTTGCTATATTAGAAGTATTGCTTTTATAATATGATTCCAATTTTCTACTGACTTTATGCCCTCGACCATACAAATATATTGAGCACAATGTGCCCAGGCTTTCTTAAAATCGGTCGAGAAATACGTAATCCCACCTAACAACCTGAAACGGTGGCTGGAGAATCTTTCCAATAACTAGAATCGTCATCATAATCGGTTTTAGTTTCTACTATCATGCCTTCTTCAAAAAAACCGAAAACTATAATAATGCAATGGTGTTCTGTCACATTAAACTGATATGTCGCTCTCAGAGCCTTCACACTGTCTCAGTGATCTTCCAGTTCAGCGATGATTTGTAATATACACTCCAAAAATAACATTCTCAGGTTTGATCGCTCGACCAGTTACACATCAATAACAGTACAATAAAAACATTGAGAGCATCATACTGTCTTGTAGCTGTTAATAGTAGTGATAACGATAAGAGATCCATTGAAACTAGCTACTAAGCAAACAGCGATCATGCTCACTTACTTTGTGTTATGATTTAACAAATATAAAGATTGAAGAGTCATGCATTAGAATAGAAACACCAATTCATTAAACCTCTTAGTATCCAAAATAGAAATTGCTCTATGCTTTTATGACTCTCAGTTGGAGTCTTCCTTTCTTCCCTGCTCCACACCCACATTCACGTCTCAAAGAAAATTCAGCTTTCCACCCACCAGCTACATATTTACCCACATCCATAGCTCCATCTTTCTCTAAAAACACCACAATGAATGGTCACATCGATATCTACACCCGTGCACATCTGCACTTACGAACCATACTTTCATTGAAGCTCACAAGGACACACACATCCATATCTGTCGTTCTTTTTCATGCAATTTTCATCGCTGGATCAAATCGAGATTTCTATGAGAGTGATTATACTGTGCACTATGTTTAGATTAGCCAATGAACCGTTCCTGAATGATTATGAAAATTAAAGAAGGTGAAGTACTTGAACAATTCGATCTTTAAGAGTTGTCATCTTTTGTGAAAAAAATATTAAATTTTATTTCCTCTACTTTATGTTTGTTAGTTTCTTCTAGCTAAAGATAAGTAAAAATATAGTAATAAGCGTGTTCAGCAGTTATTAAATGTTCATAAGTTGGACATCACATTCAATAGCCATTGTCTCTCAAATAATCAGCTAGTTTTTCTATCCCATTAGCAGCCGTGCCTGGTTGAATACTCGAGTCGTAAAAACCGATAATTATAGTCTGACCAGTCTTGGCGAGAATCACACCATTTGTACCACTCTTTCCATATATGGAACGGTCGTCAGCCTATATAACAAGAATAAATGAATGTAGGAGAGAAAAAATAATAACATATCCATGCTCCCCTAACGGAACATTTGTCATTAATTCAAGAAATAACTACCTTCAGAGTAAAGTACTTGACACCATTGACAGTTATACCAGTAGCATATGCTAGTGCTGGATCATTGAAAAGAGAAGCAATTTTTAGACCTTCACCATCTCTGAAAGATGAGAATATAAAAGTATAATGGAAAGTGAATAGTACAAGCCTATACCTCAAGTTGAAGCCCGGTGAATTAGCCCAAACACTCCCGTCATGGCCCATGATGAGTCCATATTTGAGACCCGCACCCACAATTTCCTCGTCGATATACGATTGCCAACTTCTTTCTAATGAAAATAAGAAATCAAGTATTTTTATCGATAATCTCAAAAGCTGTTGTTGCTTCTCTCTCAAATATAGCAAGAACACAAATAGGAATACCAAACACGTATTACTTGAATATAAATATAATCGAAAATGGCAAGTAAGCTTACTTTCATGATGTGTCAAAAGACTTCGAAGTTGTTGAAGAAGATCTTCTTCGGCAGTGTCATCCATCTCATTCCGTTTAGAATTAAAGGTATCGTAAAAACTTTCATATCGACTCCGAGCAACAACATTGAATATAAGAGTCGTGATTAAAATTGAGATAAGAGTCGTCTGCATCTCTAATGTATGTTCGATAAGTGATTGAAGGTAGTTGGTAGTGTAGTTAATGAAGAGAAGGTAAATATTGTGCTTATTGCAGAGATATCATGTGTATTTAAAGGTAGTGTGCGATCAACCAGAAAATATTTCTTCTTTTTTTTTTCATTAAACTCGCCATTGCTTGCTAGTCAATAATTCACCATACTGGTATCATCATCATCAATCTTTTTAATTTTCTTGTCAAGTTTTTTTTCTAATACGCGGAACACATGTATTCAAGCGTGAATCGTTTTTAACAGAGGTAGGAGTCGTTGTACAGAACAGATAAGTGAGAACTGGACCATGTGTTAAAATAATATTACGAATTTAAGTGAAATTTTTGCCGGTATATGTTTGGAAATACAATTTAAAAATTTTTCAAAATTAAGCTGTTATAATCGTTTTCTTATAGACATATTTATTATAAGCAACAGAATGTGTTCAGCAAAGAAGGAATCTTCAGAGTAGTACTCATTCGCATATAGGGCGTCATTTTTTAAAAATAATACATTTCTTTATGAAACTTTTCTGGGTTGTAAACATCTGTGTTCAAAATTTCTCGAATTTCTTTTAGGAAATAAAAACAAAGTAAACTATACACACGAGTTTATGCTTCGAGATTTTACTGTTCATATGGATATCAGTATCAATTTTAGTCTACATGAATACGAAACTCATACCTACAGCCATCCGCCCATTCCTGCACTCATATGAAAGACAGACTGCTAATCAAATATTCGACTGACAAGTCTTTAAAATAGTAAATATAGAAAATTGATAAATGCTAAGCCAGAGAAGGTCGTGCCTTCTACTAAACTACTTGTGCGACCCGTTACTGTCATACTGAAGAGTAATGGTGCGAGTCCTCTTTTATAATATATGTACTTATAGGAACGTCACTATATATTAACAAGGTATGAGCTTGAACGGTACGAAGCACTTCGAAAGGTTCCCTAGTAAGTCTGTCGTACTTAATTTCTCATCTCTCTTTTAGAGTTAATCCACGTAAGCGACGTCTGACTACCATCAAAGGTTGTTTAATTATAGTTTCAGATTTGCTCGATGTCTGTCCTGTCTTATAGAGTTTTTTTTTAGTAGAAAACCAAACGTTTTACCCTCATTTAAGACCTATCTTTTTACTTACATAGGCTTTTCGAACAGTTTTTACTAAGGTTTGTTCAATTTCTTTCTAAAAAACCATAAATGAGATGGAGACGAAAATTTGTTTTTACATACTATAGAGCGAATGACTGTTTCAGAGTGCAGTCAAAATTTTCGCGTCTCAATTGAGGAAAACTGGTCATGGCATACGTAGATTGACTAGGAAAACTCCCCTTGACAGTGCAACAATTAGCTTTTGAAGATGGTAGTTTGAAACCTGAAGTGGGTCGGTCGATATGCAGCGATGATTTTGATCTAGCTTCATATGTGGTGTTGTTGTTTTCAATAGAATGATGAAAGTAGATTTCCTACGAACCTTTTTGGCATGTTTGTATTTTCGGAACATGATAAACGAAACTTCGAAGGTTCAGTAGCACACCACTTTTTCAGTGCACATCCAAATGTGACTGTACAATTTTTACTTCTCTCTGTTTACAGGAATTCTCTTCATAGTTTATCATTATGTTCGCATATAGAGAAGAGATCGATGGATTACGTGCACTCGCTGTTCTAGCTGTTGTTTTTTATCATGCTGGCTTTACTGGAATATTTGCTGGAGGTTACATCGGTGTTGACATTTTTTTTGTCATTAGTGGCTATCTGATCACGTCGCTTATCGAATCTGAATATATGGAAGGAAATTTTTCAGTTTTTGATTTTTATGAAAGGCGATGTCGTCGTATTCTACCAGCCCTCTTTTTCACTCTATTCATCAGCAGTATCTTTGCATATTACTGGATGTTACCTGAGCAGCTGGAAGAATTTGGGCAATCACTTATTTCTATCATTGCTCTCTCTTCGAATATCTTCTTTTGGTGGAAAGATGATGGATATTTTTCACAATTAATCAAATTAAATCCTCTGATCCATACGTGGAGCTTGGCTGTAGAAGAACAATTCTATCTGGTATTTCCAATACTATGCTACTGCTTGCGTAACAAGAAATGTTATCTCACAGTTCTTCTGACATGTTTCGCTCTACTTAGTTTCTTTCTTGCTCAATGGGGTGGCAATCTACAATTAAATTCTGTTAGTCGATTTCACATGTTTTCTCAACATCCTTTGGCGTCATTTTACTTACCTGTAGGACGTGGGTGGGAGCTACTGCTCGGCACTTTTGCTGAGTTCCATTTACGAACTAACAAATCAAGCAAGTAAGTAATATGCTAATGTTTTTATTTGTATAGGAGTTGGTTCTATGTTGCTATTGCTGAGAGTCCTGAATATACCATCCATGTTAAATGCCTATCATCTATGAGACATCGTGCTTTATTCATTTGTCTTATGAAGATACGACATCTCCTCAAAGTAGCCCCTCCAGATTCTCCTGACAAATACGTTCTTTCGACTATTGGGACTAGGGTATGCCCTGATATGCATAAATGGATGCATCATATCAGTGATACAAAATATATGGATAGGAAGGTATGTGTGTGTGTTGCTAAGCATTTTCCGAAGAAGTGCTGAAAATGCTCTGGGTAGAAAGATTCGCCTTTTACTTGCAGCGTTGATCGTATCTGTATCAGAAATCTATTTATCATAATGAAATGTGTCATGGAGAGACATCGTTTCGACTAATAGTATGGAAACACTGAGTTTTTTTTTAAATCGTTTGTGGTACTGAGAATATGTAGTACATGATAAAGACCTTTGCATGGTGCCCACAACAAGAGTAGTGTGATATTCACGACTCTGTTCAAAGAGTGATGTTCTAGTTGGCTACGCAGTACTATTGGAAAGCGTGATTTCCAAAATTTGTCATGATTACACGTTTCCATACACCATTCCTGAATAAATAACGAGTATTGTTATCGGAATGTAAAAAAACATACCCAGCTATTTAGACTGTATTCCAGAAAACGAGCATTGTTCAGGCCTGCATATTAGCAATTGCAGAGTAGATCCTCATCCTTTGGCATCACACTCAGTGAAACCGCTTTCATGCCACCATATCTGGTTTAATTCTATGCCAAGAGTAAAAACATCATGACAATGCGTTACCACTTAAGGAGATGCATTGGTGATAGATATGTAAAGTTTAGTAGAAATCGACTTCTCTAGCTTTTCCAATACCTTGCATATATGATACTACTAGGAATATTAGTCGCACAAATATGAGTTGTTGATTGAAGACAACGTATTTGTTGTCTACTTTATTTTGTGTAGTGAGAAAAAACGGTAATTAAAAGAGTTATTATTAGCTATTCTTTTTAGAGTGTATCGTAGAAAACTAGACAAGACGAACAAGTCATTACACTAAGCTTATCTGGTTAACCACTTATTGAATTGAATAACTTGTCATCTATTAGAACACAAAGAAATCATAGAAAAATAAGTTATAAAAACTGCTGACCCTAGCTTAAGCTAGAAAATGAGAGTAAAACTTGTAGAAAATAGGAACACCATGGAAAACTAGAGAAATTTATTCATAAAATGTTAATGATAATTAGAAATCAAGTACTATGATATTATACCATTAATAATAGTAGAAAAAGCTGTTAGAACTCTTCAACATATTTGAAAAACCGAGTTGTGATTCATATTCATATTACAATAAATCCCATATGAAAAGAGTTTGTAAAACAGTATTTCAACTCCTAAAATTAATATTTTATGGAGTTACAAAACTCGCAAAGTTTACACGCGGTATTCTGAACACTATTCTCTAATCTTTTAATGGCATTTTTAGGTTTCTTGAATGTAAGAGTGAGTTAGGTTGTCTGTGTTAGACAATACAATATTCATGCGTATAGCAACACCGTTCTGATGTAGACCATAAGTTAGTTCGTTTAATTTCAAAAGACCACTCTGCAAATTATCACATATTTTTGGAAAAAACCTTGGCACAATATAAAGATTTTCATCAAAAGTCAGATTTGATGAGGATCCTATTGGTCTGAAAGAATAATATACAGGGTTGAAATATTCAGTGCATATATAAATTCATGAATTTTAGCTTTGATAAATATTTCAGATCTTTATGAAGATTCAAAGACACTTTATTCTATAGTGAAAATTTTATCTTAAGCAAAGCTCGTAAATTTATATATTCACAACAAACTTTTCATTGAAAACGCTCATTTATAGAACTTATTATAAAACATCCATAAGAAAATCGAGTGCTCGACATTTTTCGAAAAGATATGTATCACAAAGTTCTTCGTTCGATCACCTATATTAAATTGACAAGGTCTGGTCGTTACTTACATGAACTATCTCGTATAGTAGACGTGGTTGTTACATATTTTACAAATACCATTTAATAATTATCACCTTCATTTTTCTTTCACGTACTATGCTATAAACACTGAGAAATATTTGAACATTGCTCTTTAGAAACTATGTTTGTCATAAATTGTATTCTAGACGAAATTTAAAGTAGAAATAACAGTTTCTTTAGATTTCAAAAGATCTTTTGAAAAATTTACAAAGAGTATATTGTTGTTTTTTTTGAAACACGTTACAGTACTTCAGTCTTCTGCTTTTATTCATCTAAAGAAAAAAAAGAGAAAGCTAGTTTTTTGATATTGTAGTCAAAAGAGATCAAATTTCACCGTATAATGACAATAAAAAAGCTTTAAAATAATGACAAAACTAAGAATATATTTTCAAATGATAAAAATTCGAAATATCTAAATTGTCTACACTTTCTTAAATCTAAAAATCTCGAATATGTTTGAGTTTCACTCATTGATTTTTTAAATGGAAAGTGAATGTTTACGAGAGATGTCAAAATACCTTCCTTGGAATTTTTCCTTTTTAGGAAGTCTGCGCCCAAGTACGACGATTTTCTCGCCTTTTTCGGACTCGTGCTCATCATAGTCTCCATCTTGCTCTTTGATGACCGTCTCATACCTCCATTTCCCAATTTTTATACTCTTATCCCTACATTTGGAGCTACATTAATTATTCTTTTTGGAACAAAAAAGACATTGGTGGGACGGTTACTTTCTATACGTCCACTACGTTGGGTGGGTCTTATTTCCTATAGTATCTATCTTTGGCATCAACCACTGCTTGTATTTATTCGTCTACGATCCAGTGAAACACCACACGTCTTAACTGTTCTCATCGTTCTTGGCTTTGTCTTTCTTCTTGCAATCTTCAGCTACTTCTTCGTCGAACAACCATTTCGGAACAGAGAGTATTTTTCTCAAAAGCAAATATTTTGTACTGCTTTTATAACTGCTATAACAATATTGTTCCTTGGATTGTTTCTTATTAGAACTGCGAATAATCGATCCTTGATCATCAACAATCAGGGTGATCCTTATTTATCTGATCTACGAAAATCTGGCAATTCGAAATATGTTGCAGGTGCATTCAATGATTTAGTACGAAGGACGAACACATTTTCAAATCGATTACTAAAGGGGAATAGGAAGATCATCCTGATCGGTGATAGTTTTGCTCAAGATTTTTATAACATGATTATAGAAAACAAATATCTCATGAATGATGAGATACTTGTTCATTTTGTTCATACACACTGTCAAATTCATATAGGTCCAGAAAATAGACTCGAACATATTGTGGCTCGTAATAAACAAAAGTGCACTGATGCAAATGATATTAAATATGCTTTATCACATATTCGTCAAGCAAATATCGTTATCCTAGCAAGTAATTGGGATGAGTGGAGTGCTAGACAACTCCCATCCACATTAAAATTACTAAATACAAAAAAACAACAGAAATTGTTTGTAATAGGAGGAAAAAGTTTTGGAAAAGTTAATCCACAGTTGTATGTGGACAAGTCGAATGAATATCGAGTAAAACAACGCCAACATCCAAACTTAGTAGCTGTCAAAGTAAACGCATTATTGGAACAAATAATAGATCCATCAATATTTGTCAATATGCAAAAGTTGATCTCTAGTGAATTTAATGGAACATGTCCTCTGTTTACTCCAGATGGAAAGCTAATATCATATGATGGTGCACATTTGACAAAATATGGTGCTCGTTATATTGGAAATATTATCTTTCACAACAAACCATTAAATAGCTTATTAACTACTGCTCATAGGCGTGAAATTCTTGAATAATATTATGAATAAATAAGAATGCGAAAATGTTTTAGTTCCTATAGAGATATTTGGCAATACACAACAAGCCGTTCAAATCATCAACACAGTTAGAATGATTATTGATCGCGTTATTTACAATTTCGTCGCTTCTGAAGGTAGTCACTAGATGACACTAAAGTTGGAGATGACTGAGGTGCCTAGATACGTGTATGAATAAAATAACGACTTTTAGGGGATGAAAGAATGCTCTTATAGCTAAGTGAGAAGCTCCAAATCGATTCCAACTAATACAAATCCTTCTTCAGATTCTTTAGATGGAAACAAGGTAAAAGCTTATGTTTCAAGATTTCACAGAATCATTAGAAAAACGATTTTTAAGTGAAATCTTTTAAAGTTCGAATCTGCTGAAAATTCAATTGTAGGTGTGCTTCGTACTGCAGAATCTATTGTGAAGTTTTTGAGTTGTTTTTTTTTCATATCATTAGAAATACATTCGCTAATTACTTTTTACTTAATAATCAACTGAAAGAATCAATATATTTGCCTAAGCCTATGATATCAGAATACGTAAAATGAAATAGACATTTTCATTTAGAAAATAGAAAGTTTTTCTTATTGTTATTATACTTTGACAATAATTGACATCTTATTTTAGAAGATTAGTTCCATGACTGCTATTGATGAAATATGACAGCCAAGCATGTTTCATAGATAAATGGAGGCTAAAATCTGTTTACTGTATTTTGTATCCACAATACAAATGTCTCGAATATATGACTTTTTTTCACATTTCTAAATAGCTAGTAAATATGAGAGAATATCGAGATACAATTTCTGTTCTGAAATAGAACTTATTTTAATATATACATTCATGTACATATCATAACAATTATAAGGTCAATCCGGCCTGATATTCGACGAGTCTGTGAAAACCATTAGTATATTATTTTATATATATTCCAAACCTCTCCTATATTCACATCAAAATATTAATGTGCAGATGATTGATTAAATATTAGATAATGTTACATGATGCATTCAACTACACAAGAATGAGAAATGGAAAAAAGAAACAAAATATGCCCGAGTTTTATGCATAACAGCCTTTTCTCTTATTAGAAAACAATTAGAAGGTATAAAAAGAACTAAAAAAACTTTTTTTTTTATCATGTCGATAAATAAAGATAAATGCGCCTAATACCATAATAAATTGTTTCTTTGTATAAATAGGTCTTACTTAATTAGTATACTCTCGAAAACATAAAAAAGATTTTGATAGAGGTCTAGAACAAATCATGATGATGAGTTCATTTTAAAATTGATCACTATCCAAAAAACAATCAATGAGAAGATATAGACTCCATAAAATTTACTTTTGTCAAGCACTTCTTACTGAATAAAATCGTTAGTCTACTTAGAAATTCGCTGTCTCTATTGATATTTTTCTCTCCCTCTCTTCTTTTCCATATACCTTCATGCCAAGACTATAATGTGTAGACATCTCTACTTACATTACGCCTTTCTTTTATTTTCTTCCCTAACAAAATTCACGAAGCTATCGAAAGTTGAATCGGAGTTGAACAACACTAACTTCAAGTTAATTTTAAACAAATCAACTCCATTCAGATTTTTTTTCAAAATTTTCACTCCAACTCCGACCAAAAGAGTGCGAACTCCAAAGTTAGAGTTAATGACTTTTTCCTTAATTATGACTATCATTATCAAGTTGTCTAATTTTCTTAGTTCTGATATTGACGGTTTGACTATTCGATTACTTGATAGAAATAGTCAGAAATCTGAAAATCCATCGGTAACTAACGTACCTATCCGAACGGGTACCCTAGATAACTAAAATGTATTTTAATACCGAGAATCAGAAAAGTAAAATAAATATATATATCAACTAGGATAGATAACTTTGAAGATGCTATGAAAAGCTGAGCATAAGCACAAAAGATAAAAGCAATATATAGGTAAATAGTTAATCAGCCCTCATATATTTTGATGATCAGTTTTTTAGTGCATACCTGCCGATTGTTCCAGTAATATAAGAAAAAAAAATTTGATATCATCAACGTGGTTTAACTAACAGATGTTTAATTACTTCGTAAAAAAAAGATTCAGTGTGTTTATATCTTAACTAAAGAAAATCGGTGCATCATGAGTTTTCTACAGGTAAAAACGCGTAAATCTACGCGAAAGCCTACATATTTTCAAGAAATTTTAACAAGTGTTAACGCATTTTTTGCCAATGGTTCAGTCTGACTGAGGACAGTTTATCTAAGAATTTTAAATGTTTTGTTCTTATAAAAATAGGTGTGATGAGTTATGTTACATTTAACAATAGAAGGTTGTTGAGTTTAAATCGTTTCTCTTCAGTATTAATAATAGTTCTTTATTGTTATTATTTATTTATGCTATTTTTATGAAAAATTTAATCGCGTAAAACCTTATCATATTCGTACGTTTTTTTTTTCATAAGACTTATGAAGACAAGGTTTTATCATGAGTAATCATTCTTATTTTCGTTTACACTCGATTTACCTTTGCTTCTAAATTTAGTGAATACAAATACAACAAACATTGTCACATATCTTTATTTGATTATTTGACAAAGCGTACATTATAATGCATTCAATGTTTAATATTTGAATCCTACTCTTCTTAATAATTTCTATTATCCATATTCAAGGAGGTAATATTTTAGAAAATAAATTTTTTTCTTGATAATTTTAATTTGTCTTCTCATGTAAACTGTAGATTTTCTAGACTCTATCAAATCAAAAATATATCCCAAATGTGGTCCACATGAAAAATGTATATGTGGACCAACTTGTATTAAAACCTGTGATTATAAACCACAAATTTGCACTGCAAGTTGTAGATTTGTATGTTTTGTGTGAACCTAGATATGTTCAACAGACTAATAAAACTGGTAGTTCTTGTATCTTGAAGCGTCTGTGTAACAAGAAGAAAATATTATCAAAATGTGGTGTAAATGAAGTATATGATTAATGTTGTTCGTCATGTCCACCAAGTTGTAAAGATCTTTACTTTCCGCAAAAAGGTGAGTGGGTGTGGGTGAGGGTGTGGGTGTTTATGAGAGGAACACTCACGCCCACACCCTAAGTTTCTAAATAAATTCGTTCTTCTTCGGTGTAGTAATTAGAAGAAGATGGATCACGGCACCCAGTTGTTAGCTCGTTTTGTTCGAACATAACAAAATGTATATTTCGGAAAAACGCTCCCCTTCCCCCTTATCTTCACACACACGTACATGTATATATATAAACAGGAAAAACAAAGAGAGAAGGAAAGAGAAATAAAGATAAAAGAAAAATAACACATCTAGGTCATGCACCGTTAACAACATGATAAAATTATCTTCTTGAATTTCTATCTATTATTGAAAAAAGCGACAATGTGAAAATTCGAAGAATGATACCTTCTCGGTGAAATTAACCGAAAAGACTCTTTTAGAGATCTGTTGGAAGAAAAATTGAATCTATCTACAACTCTTCTACACAGTATCTTATAGCTTGAAATATATCTCGTGATCTGTTGACAGCGCATATCCGTCTGCCAAGATAGAATTCCCTATTACAATAATTTTGAATTATCCCCTTAGGAGGTCAATCAATGCATGATCATGTTCAATTTATAAATTCGTGAGAGATGAGTTTGTGCGAAGTAAGTACCGTATTTAATTTATTGTTAACACACGTCATATTATCTTTTCCTCAGAATAAATGACGTTTAATATAAAGAATATAATATATGTGGTATGATAATATAATTAGTAATATTATTTCCAAAAAGAAAGACCACAATTAAAGAGATAAAAAAGTGGAATAAGATATAGAACATCATCTTTCTGAGAAATAGTGCTTATCAAACCGATAATAACAGAATAGATACTGAGATTCGTATCAATACTATATGAGCTCTTAGAAAAACAGTTTTTCAAATATTAAGTAGCATTTCTATTTCTTTCTTTGAAAATTGTTATACAATATTGTTTATTGATAAATGAAATTCTGTTTAAAGAAAGATGAATAGATTAAGTTAGCAGAATTCGTATTTATTATAGTTTCATTCAATTTTTTGTTTTATTTTACTAAGGAAATGATTCAAAAATCATTAACACAATTCTTGATATAGAAGATTTCATGACTAGAGATACATGAAAATTCCAGTAACAGAAGTTAATTTTAGATTAAAAATTTTCTTTGAATTTTAATTATGTATATTTTGCGAGAAATAAACTTCAAGTTAAAAGCTACCAACGTGGAATGTCTGTAACATATGCTTTGACATCAGTCCTCTTTTAAGTATGAGACAGTCAATATTATGTAATTTTTAATGAATTCTTCATCAGTAACGATACGACTCATATATGAGCTCAGTGTTCGTGAATTAGCCATTTGTTAACACATCTATTTTTGTGAAGAATAAGATCCATCGTGTTCTTAAGTATCAATGAAATAAGAGACCATAGCGAAAAACCGTTAGTATTTTGTTAGCAGTTTAATCATGTGCATATTTTTGGTTGGTTTGAGTCATTCTTGGGATATGTCAACATCCAGAAAGACTTATGATTTTTATATCCTATGTAGATTTTAATATTTTGTTATACAAATTCAATTATGAAAGCGGTGAAATTGCGCGTTGAGAGTTCAATAAAAATGTCACTTTCGAACTATATCCTTTTATAAGAAGTCAACATATTACAAGTTAAATGGTTTCACTCGCCATTTTGATTTTAAAAAAGCTCCAGAAAACATGGTAGATCAAGAAAATGTTCAAGACATCGTGCTTTTTGTGATTGAGTTCCCCTAAAATCTACTGATTTTCGGGGTTGCCTAATTCAAATTATAATATAAATGAAGAATCAACTATTTTATATCGCTTCGAAGATAAAAGAAAAAAAAACAAGCCGACACTGGCTTACATCGGCAAAAAGCTTTATAAATGATAAATGAGATAGGACTTCTCTATAAGTACAGCGAAAATTATGCTTATTAATTGCCACAATAATGATTTGAATATCCGGAAACGTCTTTAATTATTTGTTCATGAAGGCATACGAGGCATAGAAGTAAGGGCGTATAGAGATATATGAAATAGTATGATAATTATGATTTACACCGAATCTAACACATATTCACATACTCAAACGTCATCACACCAAATGACGGTGGCAAGAAAAGACCTTAATGGATGACGAGTTATTGAGACTATGACACCCACAGCTTATCGCAGTAGTATACTGTCTATGTCGCCTGTCATAGTTATAAGAAAGTTCTATGTCATTTATAGTTAATGAGATAATTTCTCGCAATTATAACTTTAAAAAAAAACTTTTTGATTTTTTGCCGTTATTATAGGATACTCCTATCTCATTTATAATTTATAAAGAGTTTCTGCTATTCTTCCATGATTATCGACAAGGCTGAGTGAATCAAGCATTTTCTCGAGTCAAGTCAATCTTTTTCATTTCTCAATTCTTCTGTGTTTATGTTTCCTAAAAACGCACATAAGAAACTTTCATGACACAATATTTAATTAGAAATTCATAGGAGTAAGGAACGATATTTATAAAGCTTGTTAGCACAACCCCTTTGGTGTTGAATCGTGAAAATCATGTATGCTCTCTTCTCTTATTAACCTAATAAACAATATATATGGAGGGAAAAATTTCTGATAGACTATAGTTGTTCTGCAAAATAATCGATGTACAGAGCAATAATATATCCAGTTTCTGTGTTTCTAAAAGAATTTTAAAGATATTTTCGCTGTTACTAACCGCGCACTATTTTTCTTTCTCATATTTTATTTTCCGTATCTTCACTTTATTATTTTTCTGATCTTTGATTTGATTCACATTTATGATTGCTGTTCCCATCGATTGTATTTTAAGCTATATATCGATAAACAAATATACATCTTGGTCAATTCTTAATCTTTAAAATTGCTTAGACCTAAATAAAACTTACTGTTTCATAAAATTATCTTTTAGCTGATCACATGAGAACTATCGCAAATAGACACATTGTCTTGATCGATATCAACATCTTAAACTTGAACTTTCAGCTATTGAAGTTTATACAAAACTTTTAGAATACACCAGAGTTTTATAACATAGTGGAGTGTTATGCTTTTATTATTAAATTATTGATGTATACAATAAGGATCTAAGTTGCTAAGTATCCAAAAAGGTGCCATATATTACTATAAATCTGTAATGGTGAACGTCTGTAATAAGGAGGAGAAAGCCGTAAAAACTTCGACATAAAACTTACACTCACTGTTTTCTTTGAGATTATACGTCACTAACTAGATAATAATAACAGGACAACTGTATTGTGGAGAAAAAGTATCCTTTTTTATGAACAAAATATTGTATATAAACTTAATTATGAGTAAAATTCATTCTGGGATGTACCGAAAGAAATAGAGTGGGTATCGTAGCATATGTGACGCTAAGTTTCGGATACTCTTCTTCAGGATAAAGTTGAAGTATTTAGATTTGAAACAAAACTGTTGCAGCAATTTTCCTATGGAAAACCACTACGTTTCAGAATTGTGGATTCGGATCCTTTGCTTCTCTGTCATCATCAAGGTCTCGTCCTAAATTCATCTCTAATAAATTAATGTCTTATTACACTGTAAAGATGTGAACAAAAAGTTCTTAACCCGTATAAAACTCAGAGAATTATAGTTCAAGAAAAGACGGTATTAAAAAAAAGGTTCAAACAGCGATTATGTAGGAGAAACTCAATGTAAAACTATCCTTGATTTTGTTATACATATACAGAAGTTGAAAATTGCGCACAAATATCGAGAAATTTATCTATAAAAGTTTTAAATTTTCAAACGAGCTAACCAAAGTTGTTTTTTAATGATTGACTTGAGAACGACTCGACTCGAGTTCCAGTCATGACTTGTTAATAGATAGAACGACTTTTTAACAATGTCTGTTTTCATTCTGTCATTAAACGTCTAAAAATTGATTTCTTTTGTTTTCTATTGTCGTCAAAAAGAAGCCTTACAGATTCACATTCTGGTTGCCGTTAAGGTTAAATGAAAAGATCGAATATGCTAATAAAATCCAAGTTGAGATTGAGCTATTTTCTGCGACTCACACATATCCAGATATTTGTTATTAAGTGCATTTGTTAGTTTTATTCATTTGATTGAAGTTGAATAACAATCGACACAGTGAAGAATCAATAATAAAGGGATTGAAAAAATTTTGCAATAGATATGCTTTATTTTAATTGCCAGAAAGACTTATTTTTCTTTTTAGCTCATTACAAATCTGATTATACATGACATCGTTATTGGCTAAGTCACTCGCTCTCGCTCAACAAATCGTTATAAAATACGTCGAAACAAGTGTATTTTTATTGGGCACTATTGGTAGTCTGGTGAATATAATCCTTTTCTCTCGAAGAAATCTACGATCAAATTCCTGTTGCACTTGTAAGTAACATTAGACATGAATAGCGTTTTCTAAAAGTAATTAATATTCTTTATTTGTAGATTTTTTTGCATCATCATTTCCTGCAGTGGTTCTCCTATCAATGGGTATCATCCCATTAATTTACGCTCAATTCAATTCTTCGAATCCATTTTTCTCCATCAATGCTTTTTGTAAAACTCGTGGCTATGTCAATCAATGGAGTGCCATGTCATGTCGATGGCTACTAGTTATGGGATGTGTCGATCGTTGTATTGAATGTTCAACAAATGCTAATATTCGCCGCTGCTTAACAGTTCATATGGCTCGCCGTATAGCTATATTGGTTGTCATTATTTGGATGGTCTTTCCTATTCATAAATTGATCTTTTCTAATATTATATTACCAGGTAATATTGGATGTATAACAACAAACAATAGTGTGGCTATTTATCATGATATTTTTATACTTATTATGGGTGGTACATTACCTCCTTTAATTATGCTCATATGTACTATGTTCATCTGGAAAAGTCTCAAAATGAGAAACGAACGTAGAGTAATGTTACGCCCCACTGGATCAGAACGGCAGAAAAATACACGTGATCAACAAGTATTAATCATCCTATTGACACAAGTAGCCATCTATATTGTATCTGCTTTACCGTTCATGTCAAATAATCTATACACAGCATTAACTCGCGACGTACAGAATAAATCTGTTGATCGTCGAGCGATTGAAGGCTTTGCGCAAGTAATTAGTGAATTGTTTGTTTATATATTCCCAGCTTCAACATTCTATTCAAACTCATTAGTATCACGCACATTTCGAAAGGAGTTGATGGCTATATTTAAATGTCTCATTCTATGTCGTAATAGAAAACAAAGCCGTATCGGACCAATCAATCAAACACGACTGAATGATAAAACGAATGGATTAAGCATGCAAACAATTGGAAAAATCTAACGATCAGCTTCCAGTCATCCTGATTTTTTTCACCAATTTTTTTCAGAATTAAAACAAAAAACAACGATATGTGACGTCAATGATGAGCATAAACTTCTTGCCATAGAAACTTTATGTCTGTAATTTTTGTTGTGTCTCTGTTGGTTTTTTATTTCTATAAATGAAGAAAACTATTCTTGTAAATGGTACAATATCGCTACAATAAAAAAAAGTCATAAAACAAGACAAATAATGGTGACAGATACGATAAAAAAAAACTGCAGACAGTGAAGAGATAGTATTTATTTAACGTCTTAAGTTTCCTATCAAGAAAAAAAGAAGCACAACACGAATAATCTCCTAGAATGTGGTTGCCTGCACAGTAGATCTATTGCAGACTAATTGACATACGTACAAAGAAAAAACAGATTATTGTAGAGCTACTTTATGACACAGAATTCTGGTACACCATTCTGAAGTTCTGGTGGAGGTTTGTGATAAATAATACTGAGCTATGAAAATATAACATTGAACCGTATATGGTTTAGTCCAAACAGCACTGATGTATAAAGGGTATTCAATCCAGAAATGATGCACCAGAGGTTCTGCACAATAATCTTGAAAGGAAAAACATAGAACTAGCGATTCACACTAATTCTAGAAACTCGAAATCAAACGAGTGAGCACATGAAAACATAGGTTTTGAGTTGAAGTTATTTATTTAAACAAAAGCAGGTGCTGATTCTTCTCAAGTTTCATCATTTACGAGTAGCTATCTCTGAAGGCTGTTTTTTTCTGATACTTGTTTTTTTAAATTCTGAAGACTCCTGTAAATATGACTAATTATTGAATAAACAAAAATACAGATATTTTGTGAAATGAGAAAACTAACGTATTAATCTGCGTCTTTAATAGAGAAAAAACTTAGCTGAAATGATTTTACTGACTGATGAATATTATATTAGACTTACCATTAATTTTTTTTTACTCCAAAGATAAAATACAAATATAGTAATGGCAATGATAAATAGTGATTGACCAATTGGATCACGAAGAACAAAGAGTAGTTTCAAATTGATCAAGAACAATGCAGACAAGAACATAATTATGAACACAAAAGTTAATTGATGTTGACGAATATTTCGAATTTTGTCATCCATATTCTTTGCGAGTTTATTGATCGATTCACTCAGTATCATTGCAGTATCTTCATCCAAGTGTTGTCACAAATAACCTAGGTCTTGACACATCTTTTCTAAGATTTTCAAAGTAATAGTTTGGCT
Organism: Rotaria sp. Silwood2; assembly: GCA_905329745.1. Lineage (NCBI taxonomy): Eukaryota > Metazoa > Rotifera > Eurotatoria > Philodinida > Philodinidae > Rotaria > Rotaria sp. Silwood2. The sequence goes on from CAJNSZ010000104.1 coordinate 222,163, forward strand.
CTCGTTCCACTAAAGTGTCGGCTCTACTGATATGCAATTGACTCTCAAAAGTATCGAATTAATCTTTGAAAGTAGTGTATATTCTACTGATATACTACATAGTTTTATTTAAATTTCGCTAGCAGGATGGTAAAAGTTTCATTTCCGTGAAAACTGTAACCAGAACAAGCATACTTACTTGTTGCATTATCATTTCGCTTTTTATATTATTACTGTTGATTACTTCAACAAGATTTGTGTATAAGTCAAAAGACTTCGTTACTGTGAAAATAGGGAAAGAAAATGAAAATGAAAAGAACAAGATGCAATAGCGGAAGAAAAAAATGTAATTCAAAAACTATGATTGCTCGGCATTATTCATCTGATTTTAAGCAGTTTCGCTGTATATCTTTAATAGGACTTATGCAGACGTCAGAGAGAGTGGCTACAGCGGTAAAAATCAAATGAGCCATAACTGTCAACATAGGCAAAAATCTAAGACAAATCCATTATCAATATCTGTCTATCGAAGCGAAAAATCTAAAATAAGCATTAAAGTAGATAATGTTATTGATTTTTATATGATTCCTTCCTTCTACAACGAAACTCGTTTTTTTTTGCAAAAATAATTGATCATTCATGGAGTAAAATATACTATCGAGTAGAAGAAAGCAACAAAGGCAAAACTAACAACTTTTTGTCAATAACATTTATCTATTGAAGGAAAGAAAGGAATAAGAATACAAGTCCCTTTGTGTTGTGCTTCTTTATTTATGCAATTTTTGTCCGTCCTTGCAGAGAAAATTCCACCGACTGAGTTAAGAAGGATGAAACATTACCTATGAGTCATTTACTTTTCTTTTCTTATCTCAACATCACAATTCTAAACATCGTACAGAGCTGAATCATCTCATTTTGTCACTAATATATATATATAGCTATTCCTCGGTATATTTATTCAGTGTCTTATACTTTTTCACAAATTTTTTCAATGATTTAAAATGAAGAATATCTAATCATTTTTATAGAACTTCTCCAATAATATTTTGATGTAACTTCAAGGTCACAAATGTAAATGAGATACATGCTTTCAATGAAGAAATATGCTGTCAAAACTCTTTTATCATGATCAAAATGAATATACATATTATGTAACAGTTCTACTATGTTAAATAATTAAGATGATCGACGAGATAGAAATCCAATATTAATCATATATTCAACTGATTTAATTAAATCTTGTTCGGTCACTTCGAACCATTTCAGATCACACTTCTTCTCAAGAAAGTCTTTGGTCATTTGTATTGGGACGCCGAATTTTACTTGTTGAATATTTCCATTTGTAAATATCATCGATGCGATTTGATCTTTTATTCGACATGCTAGACTATTTTCAGGCAGATTCTTCAATACATATTGTTTCCAATTATTTTGTTCGATTTTTTTCGTTATGACACCTGGTAATTGTTGAACGCCTGCATTATGCAAACATGAAATACTTAAACTATTCCCATAGAAATTAAAACAGTGTTCACTGCTATCAGAATGCATAGCTAAAGCAACAATAGCTTTGGAACAGTAATCTACTGGTACAAGATGTAATTGTATGTCAGCATTCTCAACCGTACCTCCCATTTCAATTTCGGCACGTAATAATGAATTAATAAAATCAGAAATATTGCTATAACCTGTTTGAGTATCACCAGATATTGCACAAGGTCGATTAATGACAATATCTGCACACAAACTTGAAGCTGTACATAACAATTGTTCAACAACAGCTTTTGATTGTCCATAACCATCTTTTAGACTCATATCATTTGGTGTCAATGTTATCCATCCATTAGAATTCTCTTTAGAATCGATTAAAGTAGACAATGAAGCTGTAGAACTTGTGTAAACAAGTCGAGCGTTTGCTCTCACTGCGAATTCCAAACAATTTAACATCCCAAAAATATTTGATTGTTTCAATGCTTTATAGGGAAGTCGGAAATTAACGATGGATGCATTGTGATAAATCAGATCGATTTGTTGTATTGGTTCATTGTAGAAATTCTGATCTAAGCCGAGATTTTCTTTCGAAACATCACCAACAATGCATCGAATTCGTGTCCAATTGATTGAAGAAAACCGTTTACATTTTTGTAAATCTTGTTCTAGACGTCTTTGTGCATGTTCAATATTGCTTGCTCTTATTAGACAATATATTATAATGCTACTATCTGTTTTACTGATGATATCACTGATGAGTAGTGGTCCTAAAAATCTTGTACAACCAGTAACTAAGATATTCATCTTTTTTATACTTGATGATTTTTTAATGAGACTTCTAATACGGTTAGGAATCTGGCATTCTTTTTTCCAATCAATGTCGATTATGATTTCATCATGAACGATACGTTTCTTCAATTATATTTCTTGAAGATGATCTAATTGATGATTGTATACAGTGGATGGATTCAAAGGAATGCCACGTTCATGATATACTTTGCATAAACGAGCGACAGCTAAAGAATCACCACCGATTTCTAAGAATGTATTATTACCATTGATATGTCCTTTTAAAGGACAATTTAGAACATTTTCTAATATAGATACGAATTCTATATCCAAATTAAGATTTTTCATATGTACTTCAACATTATCGTAGTGGAAAAGATTGTTTTTGACTTGAGAACAATGTTTCATTAATGCTGCTCGACATTTTTTCTCTTTCATTAAACCATTTGTTACGTTCCAAATAATATCTCGCTCAAAATAAATACATTGCGGTATTTCTGATCCACGTAAACCACAATGAGCACCATAAAATCGAATCAATTGTAACATTTCAGACTCATTCAGTGTTTTACCACTATCATATGGGCATACAATGGCTGTCACATAAGCACAACTTGAATTGCCTAAAACAAATGCTGATGAAATTTCTCGTAGTTGTACCAGGATATTTTCAATATTAACTGGTGATATCCATTCAGCCATGGAGTTCTTTATCATTGTGTCTGATTGATTGAGCAATTTTAATTTATCGATTCCCCAATAACCAGATATCATTCGAGGTGAATGTATACAAATTTCACCTTCTGTCTGTCCATCTAGTTCTAATTCAAGCACTGGAAACAATTTAATTTCAACACCTTGATAAAGAACACCATCCCTGGAAATATTACCACACTCTCGACAACCGTACATATCAACAACATCAATTTTCAATATATTTCGAATGAATGATAATACCGACGGAGAAATTGAGCCACCATTCGATGTACCACTAATCACTCGACCACCTAAACTTTGTTGCATTTCTCTTGCTGCGTTCTCCCTTTGTTCATCCGTTGGATTTCCATTCAACTTTCTCAAATATGTTTTATATAAAAATGTCTATATTGCTGGGCTTAAATCAAGACTTGTCGGTCTTACATCTTTTATATCATCCCACATATCTTTTAGATTTGTTAAGCCTCGACTAGTACCATATTGTATTGTACTCATGAGTGAAAGCAATAAAACAGGATCAAATGGCTGATAATCAATACGAATAAATGGAGATATTAGTGTAAATGTATCTATGGAAACTAGTAAGTCTTCAGTGAATATTGCTCCTTTTGAATACCCTGTACTACCAGAAGTCGAAAGAATAGCCGAAATCGTTTCATTAGATAAAGAAGAATTCGGCAAAATATCATTCGAAAGTTTAGCACCTAATTCTAGAGCAGTTGTCAATGAAATTGAATTTTTAAGAAATGATGTCACTGGCTGAAATTGTTCTTCTCTTTGACTAATAGTTATTATTAATATATTCGATTTTGGCACTAAAATACTTGAAATTTTATCGAAGTATTTTTCATCAACAATGATAATGGATGGATCTGCTGTTGATAAAACATGTGTTAACGCATCAATTTGCAAAGTTGCATTCGTCGGAATAAGCACAGCTTGGCATAAAAGCCCCGCTAATAAGGAAACGATATAAGGAGGTGAAGTATCAGCGAACAGTACTATGTATGGTCTAGTATTTTGACTGATATTCAAGAGAAATTGTTTCCAATATTTTGCTAATACGTAACATTTTGACGCCATATCGCTGTACGTTAACCATACTAATTGTCTGTCTTCTTGACGTCTAAAACCGATAAATGGCGAAGATCCAAATACCTTAAAAGCATTGTTAATCAATTCAGCAGATGTTGAACCATATGCTCTTTGTTGAGTAGGAAGAATATGTGGTACTAATTTATGTGGATGAGCCAAGGCTAGATCATTAAGATTACATCCGGGGCATGTCGCAAAGTGACACGGAGCACAAAACCAACGGTTATCACCTGGATTAAGAATATTTGTGCATACAGGGTGTGGGTGTGGGTGTGGGTGTGGGGTATGGGGTGTGGGTGTCTGGGTGTGACTGTGGCTGTGGTTGTGGCTGTTCTCTATCACAACACCCACACCCACACCCACACCCACACCCACACCCACACCCACACCCACACCCACACCCCCACCCACACCCACACCCTCTGAGCTTGAGTTTATGCGGGTATTTATTTCAACTGTAGCCATATCAGCACTCATGCCTCGCACTTTCATCATAAGTTTTTTCGTTCTTTAGAATAAAATTATTGTCAGAAGATGAACTGATGACTGCTGTCTGGCATAATTAACACTTGCACATGATCACAATTATAAAAATAACATCTCGTCAATTGCAATCATGCCAGATATTACTTATGAGTATAAGAATGACCTACATGTGACATATCAATTGTACAGTTTTTGTTACATACTATAGTAAGATTGCAATTATTTGTCATCAATTTCAAAAATGACCTTGCAATAGGAATCAAGTTTTTATGGTTCGAACTGTTAATATATGAAAACATCTGCTAATCTATAATATCTTTAAAAAGATACTTATATTACTAGAGAAACAACAGATAAAAAGAATGAGTGGCATCTTATGTAGGAGTAATTCATTATTCTGTTGAGATGTTCTGATTATTTTAATGTTGTCATTCTAGTTCTGAAATATGGAGATGGAAGGGTGTGGGCTGTGGGTGTGGATATGGGTGTAGAACTTCTTTTAATTCAGACACTCACACTCACACCTTTATCTTGACTCCGAATTATCGTTTTTGAGACAGTAGTTCGAACCTTGAACATGTATAGTGATTAGGGATGCAACGGGGTAAACGCACACTTCTAGTCAGTCCTGTACGGCAACAATTTTAATGAAGTTATGAAATTTACAAAAAAGTATCTCTTCTGAAGCTTCAGCAAATAGAAAAATTTAGTTCGGAAAGTTTCCACACAACTTCAGGCAGAATGGAAGCAATTTCATGAAAAGCACGGCAACAGAACTTGTAACAAGTACGTAGCCGTATCAAAGTAAGAAATTTCAGAGCGTTTTAGTTGATGAGTTACAGACTATAGGAAAGATGCATACCCATACCCGTGCCAAATACCTAACCGAATCAATCTAGCGCGTCTGTCTATAAGTCATGCATGCCAAGCTGATTTGTATCTATACCTGGCGAAGGCACATATATCATAGTCTGCGAAACAACTGATTGATTCACATGCGATGACATGAGAGAATAGTTGATAAGCAACACTTTCAGGGGTCTACAGATACTAGAATGATAAACACAATGCTACACATTTGGTTCTTTCGCAACGATTTCGCTAAAATCTCGGTATCTTGGTGAGTTAAACTCGTGAACTACAAATTGAATACTTCATTATTGTTTAAGTCCGGAATGTGCTGTTCGAGCTTAACATTTCGATATTTTCAGAGCATGTTAGCTGTGTGAGCTCTGTAACAGAAAACAAAACTATCATGTGTTTGGTCAAGTTCACTCATTGTTGGAAGCACTCCATGAAATTTGTTTTTGTTTACACTCACAAAACATCGAATATGTTCCAGTGGATCCTATTTTTACGATGATAAGTAAATATCTAGGAATAAAAAATATTGTCTTTTTCGGCTATTTTCTTGAGACAGAACTAGTACTCCTTTAATCAGGGTGTGGGTGTGGGTGGGCTGTAGAGAAGAATTTCACCCACGCCCACACTCGATATCTACTCGTTAGAAACAGTGTGAACAGGAAAAACAAGCAAAATATTTTTTAAGTTTGGTGAATTAAAATGAAAAGAGAGACTATCAAAATGAATTTCTCAAACAAAAAAGTACGAGAACGTGCATGGATGATCAAATTCAATGACGGAATAACGTTCGAGTCGCTCTTTTAGGTATCCTACGAACAAAGGCATTAATACATCACTACTGGCAGAATCATGGCATTTAATTTAGAATAAAAAAGAAGTAACTACGCCACAGAAGTTCTCATTTTTATTGTGTCATTTACATTATAGAAAAAAGGCATGCAACCTATGTAAAAATGAATTTCTTCTGCCTGTTGTGTGAAGTCTACTCGATAGAGTATAGATGAAAAAAAACAAGTGACTGTCATTCTTTCACCGAATGAGTGAGAGTGACTATTGCGTTTACTTTAATTTCATTTAAAAGCCTTGAATCGTGTAAAAAATGAAGTAGGTAAGTAGAAGCCATGTTGTTTTTCAGTAGTCATACTCCAACAATACGTTGCTTTTTTCGAATCGACACTCGTAAGCGCAGATGTATGACTTTCATAGAATGGTGATCACATAAAACATTCTACAACGCGATATTTGAGATGGATGGGTGTGAGTGTGAGTTCATCTTATCTTAACCTACACCCACACCCTCAAGTAAAATCAATATCTAAATAAATCTTAAAAAGATGAAAAATGAACGCTGCATTTTCATATGGTATTTGAGATAGTTTATAAATGTGACCAATTTTGTGTACCCATGTTTCGTGTACACAAATTTTATTTTCTTCGTCGTCTGACAAAGATATTACAGTTGCCGTTGTCACTGATCTTGGCATTTGTTTTTCTTGTTATCATCTGTATTTTTCTGTCGTTCTATCCCTACTTCTATACATGCCACTAACATTGACTTCATAGCAATAATTTGCCTACGCTTTATAAAAAACTCTTGAAGTGCGTAAAACAGAAACTATATTGATAAATAGTTTTCAGTTCTTTGCAAAACTGGTTCATTAAAACTCAATTCAATAATATGGATACTTGGATACCCAGTGCTCATAGATAGCTACAGATTATTTTCGTTAAACAATACTGAATTCAATCTAATGTTGATTTACGATGAATCATTCAATTATTTACATTAATACAAAGATATTTTGTTGCATTTATTGACTTCCTTTAGCAGTATAATGTTTTATCTTACTCTTATGACACAATTAATAGAGATTTATGCAGACCAATCATCCATCTTGTTCGAATAATTTTCGAATATCTTGTGATCGTCAACACATATCACTATCACCGAAAACGCTATTGGCATGGACAAAGAAATACGATTAGATTTTAAACTTTAGGATTTTACTCTTGAATAATACAATGTTTTCACTTTTTCCTAAATACAATTCACATATTGGCATGCTTTTTGTCCAACGTACTCTTGAAAAAACTCCTATTTCCTGAAAAACTCAAACCCTCAGAAATCTGCGAGAAAGTGTTCAGTCACTTGGAGCGTTTTTGAAAATACCGATCTCCACGCCCTGAAAAGTTTTCGAAATTTTAAAAATCATCAGATCGGGTGTGGGTATTGGTATCAATCTTCGTCACTCATCAGCCAAAATTAACACTGACGCTCATATAACACCCAACCACACTCGTAGCTTCTTGACACTTCTGCCAAAAATGAATCTTCTTTTATGAATTCGTTTTGTAAAACTGAAAATATATCTTCTTAGGATTCTTTTTTGAATCATAAATAAATAAGCCATCTGATAGGACTCTCAAACAAGTTCAAACTCGGTTATGGCAGCTTTTTCACTCCCACTAAAAAGCCATACTTTTATTTACATTTAAACAATAACATTTTTGTTATGTCGTTTCTCATGTCCCGTTCAAAATCAGTTTTTATAATTATTTTTAGAAAGTTTTACCTCAAAAAAGTTTTTTAAACTCTCAGACAAAAAAAGATGAATTATTAAAAAAGCATTCAATGAAGCAAAAATAAATCTAAGTATATATAAATTTTTTTTTTATTAATCACATAATTACTTTCGTTCTTCATTATTTACTTATTCTTTACTAGGTTTATTTCATAATTTCATTCTCATCCAGAGTTTCTTCAATTTAATTTACGTATGCAACATGACAGAATAATAAAAAAGAAAAACAATTTAAACAAACAATAAGACATCACTGTCAGTTTTAAGGTTTGTCTTTCTTATACTTGACTGAAACTTTGAATTATTTTGTATCAGGATATCATTATTACTTATGTTATTGTGGTCTCTGTGATTATATAATGATGAAAAATGACTCGTATCGAACCTTGAATAATGTAATGTTTTTCTCAGTCTTTTTGAATCTATAACATTTGTTTCCGCGATATTTGATTTCCACATAGTTGCTCCTCAATAGGCACTTTATCAAAATCCTGATCAACTGAAAAATAAATATATTGAAATTAGATTCAAATACCATCCTCACATCTCAAGATTCCAGTATTTCTAATGTTGTAAAGTGTTACATCCTGCCATCTATTTATGTAGTTATAGCTCTTTCGTGTTTGTGATTGTCTCTCTCTCTCCCTTGTTATTCTTTTGTTATATATATTAGTGAAAGAGAAATAAAACAGGCAGTTATGCTTTAACCAAACGAACTCGAACGTCTTTTATTCTCTATATAAAATAAAGCATAACAAGTGGTGACAGCGGTTTGGAAGAAGTTAAACATTTTCTTCTTTTAACAAACGACGATTATAATTACTTAAAGAAGGAATCCTTCTTAATTAGGAGTTGATTCTGTCCTACACATTCAGCGACGAAACTTAATTTCCAATTATGACTGACGATGAGTCACCTTCAAATTTAAATGAAGATACAAAAACAATCGAAAAACCGATGCAAACAATACAAACACAACAAATAAGTACACCAAATGAATCAGTTCGTCGACATGTTCGAATTTTAGCAGAAGAAGAAAGAATT
>CAJNSZ010000104.1:231291-246084 GCA_905329745.1 Rotaria sp. Silwood2
AAAGATATTATGTAATTTCACATTCTGCATCATTTTTTCACGATGTTTCTTCCTAACAAGGACAATTTTCTATCAACTATTCTAGTACCTATGTACTTGTACGTGTCAAAGTATATTATACACGATAGAAAATCATGTCTAAATTGAAGCAGATAATGAAGGTTTATCAAAGTTCGATATAATTATCGTGCAAAATCTGTTAGCGCAAGTCCTGTGAGATAAAAATGTAAAACACTATGTAGTTGTTATTGATAATCACAGAGAAATTGTTTTATTCTATATATCTTAGAATACATTTCTTCGCTCTTTTTCATATGACTGAGTCGCTATATATTAATAGAGAAAGAAATGATTATAAACCACATATGTGTAAAATGGATTCGACGTGGTGGTCATTTTCAAGTAATTAAATTTGATTTTTTTATTTTGTTAGTTTAGTTGATTTTTGTTTTGTTTTAGATCTTCTATTGGACACATTTACTTTATTTACCATTTTTTGTTTTTCTTATTATTCATGCAGAAAATTTTTGGGTAAATTTTTTAATATGATATTTTCGATTAAGTTAGAATTATATAATTTTTAGAAATGGATTGTTGGTCCATTATCATTACTTTTACTTGAAAAAATTCATTCAATTCTAACAAGATATTCATCTGGAAAGGACAAAGTTGTTTGCACTGAGACATGAGAAATTCTTCTTTTAGAACGTTGAAAAAGATCAGAATTATAAAAAATAAAGTTGCTCTTTATAAAGTTCAAAATAAAAAATAACTGCTATTTCAAGACCAAAAATGAATTCATTGTTTCAAATCGATTTAAATTCTCATATTCTGTTAATCCTTCTCGTATTAAAAGTCTTGAAGGTTTCTATTACAGAGAAGAGATTCTACTCTATAAAATCTTTATTGAATATGTGTCAAGTGAAAAACTTTCAACGATAATTCCAGATGTGTTTGATGCACAAATTTTCGTTAAGAGTCTTTTTCTATATGTTCAATGTAAGATTATTCTTGACTAATGAGAGAAGAAATTTCAGATCTGCAAAGAATTTTGCTCTTATCACTATCCAATTCTGATGCTTTTCATTATAGTCTAGTGTCAATGACTTGGATAATCTAGCAAGATTTTTGTGCTTTATTCTCATAAATAGTATGAATCAGAGATGTATATTCTTCAATACAGAAAGTTAAGAGAAGATATTCAATCATTGACAGACTCGTTGTTTATGAGGTATCGTTCATTTTATTACTTCGTTTCTATGTCTGATTAAATATTCTTTCGCGATATTTTCAACTTTATATTGTCGTTCATATGTGAGTGATCAAAAATGAAACAGTATTTATAAAGAAATATTATACTATTATAACTTTGAGAAAAATATCTCCTCAGTTACCGCTGGGTGCAGTTACCAGTCGATCATGCTACTCAGTACCTCGGTGAGTAAAATGAGCGCAGACAACGGTATTGCTCACCAAAAAAGACTTTCTGACTATGACTGTCTCCACCATTATTTTGGCCCTGCTGCTCTATCCATCGCGTCATTCGTATCTCTTTGTTTCGGTGATAGTACATCTCGGATATAAATGTGTTATATTTTTATTTGGACAAGACTTAATAACATTAAGAAACAGTAAAATAATAGTGATACAATAAGAAATTATCGATAAAAGTAATAAGAAAAAAAAAGTCGTTAACGGAATCTCTGTGTTATTAATCATATGAAAACTGTTTGATTCGATCTATTCTGTGACACATTTTTTCATCAATGTTTACTTAATCCTTTAAAACTCCAATACAATGTAGTTCGTAACAGAAACTTGGAAAAGAATTAAAATAGATCTCTCTCTCTCTCTCTCTCTCTCTCTGCGTTTCATTTCAAAATTAAGAAAATTTTTAAAGAACTTATTGAAAAATTTCAGTTATCGCCGACAAATGCATCGGCTTACACCTCTAGATATGATATCGACGATAAGTTATTCAACGTTCTGATTTATTTTTTTCGCACTAATTTTTTGAATTCTTCTTGTTAATTTGATGTTTTTTTTTAGTTTTAAACCTGGTGATTATATAAGCATTAATTTACCACGTGTTGCTCTTTATGAGTTTCATCCATTTACAATTAGTAGTGCTCCAGAACAAACAGATTATCTTTGTGTGCATATTCAAGCAGTTGGTAATTGGACCAAACAAGTCTATCAACGTTTTAAAGAAATGTCGGAAAATGATGCTCAAGAAAATCAAATTAAAATTTATCGTGCTGATATTCATCCAGAAGAATCAGTTATTAATCTTCAAAATATGGAACAAAATCATATTCACGATGCTGATGATAATGATGAAAATGGAAGTGCTATAACACAATCTCATGTCAAAATTAGAAAACGAGAACCTGTTTTTATTAAAGGACCTTATTCATCGTGTGCACGTTATATATTTGATTGTAAACATGTTGTATTAATTGGTGGTGGTATTGGTATAACGCCATATGCATCAATCTTGTCAAGTCTTATGGCGCAATTTCGTTCATCATATGTTGTTTGTAAACATTGTAATGGTATTAATTATAGTTCTAAAGGTCTTGTAAGAAATCGTCGTTTAAAAAAAGTTGATTTTATTTGGGTAAATCGTGATTATAAAAATTTCGAATGGTTTCTTAATCTTCTTCGTCAATTTGAACAAGAACAAGAATATTATTTAGCATCAAATTCTAATGCAGAACGTTTTCTTGACATACATTTATACTTTACAGAAATAAAACATGATGAAAATATTGGTAATGTACCATTAGATCTTATTACAAAAATTTGGGCACAAATAGCTGGACAAGATATTTTTACAAGTTTAAAATCTAAAACACATTTAGGTCGACCGCAATGGAAAGATCTATTTAATGAATTAATATCGGGTGAAAATGCTTCAACAGCTAATGATGTTAGTGTTTTCTTTTGTGGACCACCAACAATGGCAAAAGCAATTAAAAATCATTGTGCAACTTTTCGATTTCGATTTTATGAAGAAAAATTTTGAACTTCGTTTTTTTTTCTTTTATTATTTGTTGCTAATGCAGCAAAGTCTGTTCTCGACTGAAATGTGACACTCATATGTCTTCTTTGGTTTCATTATACTAAAATAAAATATGCAAAGTTTGAAATATCTAAAAGGCTATAGTTCCTATTTACCACTAATTGGTTGTCAGCAAATGTTCTCTCTTTATTTCTACATATCCAACAGAAATTTTATCTTCTTAATTTAGAATTATGAGTCTAACTATTGATTGCATGAACAAAAAAGCCTTCGGTACACATTTGCTATACTTATAGCAGACCTAAACGATCAATTATGTATCTCGATGAACTCGGAAAGACTGATATTGATTATTCCTGAAAATTCGAACTTAATCTTTTTGTGCTTTTTGGTTGGCCATATAATAATTGTGACAACTCAAAGATCATCCTTGATATCTATTATATTATTGTTTACTTTCGCAAAAATCAGTAGCTGCACCATTTACAACATCAAAACCGTATTTCAGTCATGTAAATTTCGAAGATTCTGGAATGTTCTGAAAATTTCTAACGCTTGCTTTACTTCTCGGTACTTCTGTTCTCAAACCAGAACAAAAATGTTCTGTTTTTTGGAATGACACTTTCGGGTGTAAAAAAACCTTTGTTGTCGTACTGAGCAAAGTCCTTGTATACCCAGAACTGCCATTCCAAAAAAGAGAACCAAGATTTTTATACCCGAAAGTACCATTCCTAAAACAGAACCAATAGTTTTCTAACAGCGCAGCACTTGGAACTGAACTGTTGAAACAGATTAAATCCTTTCAAAAGAACTGTTTGAACAGTTCCTCAGATCTAAACTACAATTGATTTTGTCGACCTCTACTTGAGAACAGAACTTTTGGCATTGCTCAATAATAAAATACTTTCGTTCTATTTATGAGCAAAAAAATCAAGAGGAAAAGCGTACTTCTTTCGTACTTCACAACTACAGAAGTATGCTTTTCCCCATTGTGTTTTACATAGACCTAACAGTTCCAAAGTCTTTCTTAATATTTATTCAATATACTTTTAATAGAAAAAATTGATTGAGAAAGATATTTTAGTAAATAATAAGTCTTTTCTATTGAATATATAATTGTGTTTAAAGAAAATTAAACTTAGTTAACATCGCCAATCAGGAATACATTGACTTTTTGAATGAGATCTTCGAACATAACCATGTTTACAAAAACAACCTTCGACACATTGATGTGTACATGGTTTGAAATATCTTACATGTCTTACATCAACACATGTAAGAGGACAAGCTGAACCACACATTTGATATTCTTGATGAGCACCTAAACACATTCGTCCGAATACAAATCCTAAAAGATCATAATTTCAATAATACAAAAATGAATACCAAATATAAATACTATGTGTTTGAATAGCAAAAACTGTTAGAAATAAGATTAATGATAAACTGATACGAGCAGACAAAACCATATTTAATATGTATAAACGGAATGTAATATTTGTTTTAAATGACTACTCGATTCAAAATAGAAAAAAAAAGAGAAAGAAGAAAGAAAAGTACACATAGACAATAGACTGATGAGGATTGATGAGTGATAGAGAATGTATAATTTACAATTTATTTCGCTCTTCTTTTCAACTATTTTACAAACAGTCAATGTATACTTGAACTATCAAAAGTATTTGTACGATAATGATTAACTTTATTTGAAAACAATAAAAATGAAATATTTCAATTTTTATGATTTAGATTAGAAGATTGAAGAAAAATATAAATAAATCAAGAACTATAATCAAAATAAAATAGTTTTCTTTCTTTGGATAGAATTACATGTTACCGTCATGTGTTAATGACAATTAACAACAACAAAAAAAAACACTGTTATCAATAAAATAGTAAAACAATTAATTTTTGTAATGTAAGAATTCGAATAAAAAGAAAATAATAGTTCATCTGTTTTTTTTAATATGAAAGATGTAATAATATTCACACAAAAAATAGAAATTTTTGTTGTTCAATGCCATTCTTTCTAACATTCACCTGATGTGATACAAGGGCTGTTGGTACTGTTATCTCTACGAACATAATTCGGGTTGCAGAAACAGCCTTCAACACATACTGTTGCACACAATCCGGGCGTATAATTACATCTTGCAGGACAAGGTGTGCCACAAATTGTAAATTGTTCATTTTGACCTTGACAACATTCTTCTGGTCTGACACATGTACCATTTTCTGCACGATATAAGCCTTGTTGGCAAAAGCAACCACGAACACATTCTATAGTGCAGGATTTGCGTTTTTGTGGATAATAAAGATCCGTACAACTTGGTGGACATGGTGAACCACAATCTGTATATACTTCGTTTGCACCACAACCGAATAATACTGTATTATTGGTACATTGGCTCTTTAGAATACAAGGACTACCAGTTGCATTAGACTTTCGAACATATGTTGCATTGCAAAAGCAACCATATATACAATTTTTATTGCAAGTTAGTGGTTTATAATCACAGGTTTCAATACAAGGTTTTCCACATATATATATTTCATTTAAACCACATTGAGGACGAATCTTTGCTTTAATAAAGTTGATAAAACGTAGAATTGAAAAGAAAAACAAATTAAAATCATCAAGAAAAAGATTTAATCTGAAAAATATTACCTCCTTGAATCTGGGTAATACCAATTATCAAGAATAGCAAAATTCCAATATTAAAGACAGAGTGCATAATAATATACTTTGTTAAATAATCAAATAAAAATATGTGAATATATTCATTGTATTTATAGTCAATAAAACGGTGAGCAAAGGTAAATCAAGCGTAACAGACATAGAAAACATTACTTATGTCGAGGTTTTTTATCAGGAATTGATTGAAAGTACGAATGAGTATGATAAGGTATTACACAATGAAATTTTGCATGAAAGCAACATAAATAATGAATAACAATATTGGACTATTAGTATTACTAAAGTGCAGTCATTCAATCGCCATGACCTTCTATCAATAATTGTAAAAAACAAGTCATGCGCTATTTGTATAAATGATGATGTACTTAAATGATATCATATTACTTTTTGATTTTATTTCTATAAAAACATAAAATTTCCAATTGTTAATCAATGGATTTTGAACGAACTCTTCCTTTCAAAACTCCCGATGCTTCAAAAGAAATCGAAATTCATTTTTTTTCATAGGATATGTTGAAGTGTTTCTTTAGCGAACATATATAGTTTATCATAAAACAGCTTCAAGTCCTACTACCTTGTTTTGCGAAAAATCTTCGCATTATTTCAGAAGTCTCTTAATTTTAGAAAGACTTTTATTTTTCCATTAATGTCAACACAGAATAAAACCCATTTAGATTAATCAATTAGTGTATTAGAGCAATTAGGCCTAGGTTCATTTATTTATATGTTGCCGTCAATATTTGATTCTACATCTAGTTATCAAAATTTTTTCAGAAACAGACAGTTGAGGAAAATATCGAATTTTTATCATTTTCGAAAATTTCCATTATTTTAATACAAATCAACTGCATTGAAGTTTATTTATAAGAAATAAAGAGTGTAAAATAAGTTCTGATTCTCTCATGCAATATATTTTTTCATACATCTTCCTAAAGTGGAAAAGGTGGAAATTTACAGTATATATATGCTGCATATCTAGATTTGCTATATGCTACAATATTAGCTTTCTACGTTTTATTTTTACTGATATACAAGCATTACCAAAATCGAAAAAAAATCGAAATATTTGTAGAAATACATAATTACTTGAGTCTTTTTAATACTTACTTATAATGTTACATAAAAAGTACTGCGTGAAAAGAGAATTACAAATTGAAATTTCTTTTAAAGAATTCATAAAAAATTATTCATTAATGATTATGTATTTGTTCTCCATTTTGATCTATGACTAGCTTCATTCAATTCGGTATTCTTTCCATCATTTGTCAGCAGTGTAAGTTCTCCATTACTAAACTACTTCGTTTTCCCATTCTAATTCATTATCAAAATTTTCCCCTCTAAATCTTTCTTTAACTGCATCTCATACATTATTTATTGGCCATATATCAGCTAATTTTGCATCAGTTATCTGAGGATCAATAAGTTCATCAAATAAAGAATCAACAGTATTCTTCACAATCGTTGTCTTGTGTTTACTATCTTGATTATGTTATACAAGATTAGTATGAAACCAGTATTTTTAAATACTTATTATATTGTTGATGCTGCTTCTTCAATTAAAATCCTTGATGGAATGAATACAAATTTTCTCATTGATAGTTGTTCCAATTATAATTCAAAAATTCTTATTATTTTAGTAATACTTATGTCTCTGTAATGATAATGTGTAGAAAGCTGAAATTCTAGCATAGAGTGGATCTAAACATCTATGTAGTATATATACTGCAAATATTAGCTTTTTCCACTCTAAGAAGATATAAGAAACAAAACATTGCATGAGGGGATCAGAACTTATTTTACATTCTTTATTTATGCATATGGCATGAATAGAAAACAATATATTTATTTCATTTTTTTGAAATACGATTCAAAAAGAGTGTTTTACTATACAAGGTAGAAATTTGCAATACCTCCTTCTCCCAGAGACCGTAACTAGAGATGCACAGAACCAAGTTGTTTGATCTCGGTTCCTGTTTAGAGAAAATTATTCCAGACTTTATTCGTATCACATCTAAAATAATACTTCAATACTCATTTTTGGATTTATTTAGTGGACGTCCGTCTAGCACTCTTTTGAGTCATCTCTCTTGAATAATGGTCTAATTCATATAATTTATAATTTACTTAAAAGCATAGAATATTAGATTGTCTAAAAAATCTGGTCCAATTTTTCGAATTATTCTTTTCCAAGTGTTCAAGCGCGTGTGGAAATAATTGGCTGTGAAAACATTAGGAAACATAAGTTCTGAGCGTGAGTGAGTACAAAGGTACTCTTATCGAGTATATATGGATGTGTAAATGCTCAAAAGGTTACGTTTGCCAGCGTGTTCACGTTCATTTACGGGGATAATTGATAATCGTATTATCGCTTGTTAAATAAACGCTTTGATCGTTTCTTCATACGCACATTTGGTAACTCTTAAAACTTTGCGTTTTTATACAATTTTGAATTGACTTTGGTTTCTAGACAAATGTTTGTGCGTACAAAATGATATTTTTATTGGATTTAAGTACGAAAAAAAGAGTTTTCTAAACGCTGAAAAATTCAAAACTCGAGCATGGTTATGCATGCATTTACTTATCATTTAACTGCTTGTCGTTGTATGCACGGGTGCAATCTTCAGTATTTTAAAGGAGAAGCGTGTACAAGTTATTCTTGCTGATCTAGGTTAATCAATGTGCACCCTATGTTTGCCTCTTTTTCATTCAGATTTTGATAATAACATGAATATGTGCATGACATAGAATTCAACAATTCACGCTAAAAAACTACCGATATCGCACGGACAAATAAATATTTAATATAACAGGAAGTTTAATTTTGAGTTTGGCTAACACATATGCATAAGCTTAACATAAGAAAACTTAAGTTCAAAGTAGCCTATTGATCGATTGTATATTTAAAAATATGTTATTGTAAAATATTACTTTTTTAAAATTTGCTTCAGATAGTACATTCACGTTGACTTTGTTGAATATATGAGTTAGTTATTCATTTGAAATGGATATCTCACAGCTCATAACTATAAGGGTGTGGATGTGGGTGCACTTAAAGAACAAATCGCATCCACACCCACCATATCAGTGTGAAAGAACCGAAAACCAGCACACACCCAAATGTTGTGCGATGCCATAATTTTCTTATCTTACAAAACCATCATAAAGAAACTTTCTCAATAAGTTGTGTTTATATGTCTGATCTAATGAGTCCTTTCAACTAGATCTTGATTTAATGTCATTAAGGATTTCCAATGTGGTTCAAAGAAAACATGAGGCATTGAAAAGTTTATCGCACAGGACTTTAATTTTGTGTCTTATCTTTTATTTGCTTTTGCGACATTTCTACGATAAGAAGACACTCATGTTGGTTTCATATTTTATTTCTATGCATACCTACTCTAAGTATGATGGTGACAAAATATTCACAGAAAAGATCATTATCGAGAAGTCATACGATTGGTTGGTGTTTCGAATCTTTGCCTATAGAACTCTTATTCGAAATTTTTGATCATTTGTCACTGTATGATCTGTTACGAGCTTTCAGCGGTTGCAACCGTCATCTGAACGCTATTATTAGCACGTACCCACTTCATCTTGACTTTCGATGGATCTCTCGATTAAAATTCGATTTCATTTGTCGTCATATTCAACCAGAACAAGTCATTTCCCTTGTTCTTTGTGATTGTACAACACCTAGTCTAGGGCAACTTTTTCTTCAACATTTTCGATGTTTTGAAAAACAGTTCGTTCGTCTGAAAACAATGATATGCCTTGGTACAGATACTTTTCCAATCAAATTGCCATTATCTGTTGAATGTCTCTCTTTTTTATGTTCTGATACGAACGAGAGAATTAATGGTCTCATCGGTCGAACGCTGGCTAGACAAGCAAAGTTTTTAAATCACTTGAAAGTAGATCGAATCGATGAATTTCAATCTATTCATACTTCATTCTATGCACTGTCTCATTTGACCATTGGCTTATGCTCTATGATCAATTTCGACTGGATCACTCAGCGTCTCAGATCGCCCATCACTCATCTCAATGTTTGCATTGAAAATGATGATAAAAGTAGGACATAATTACTACTAGATTTTGGACAACTATTTTTCTGTCTTACGTTTCAATCTTTTGATCGTAATCGATGCACCAATAATTACAATACGAATGTCTTGTTTGTTTGATTTTAGGCTGTGTTGTATCATTCGATTTACTCACACAATGTCTTACAAGACTTCACTCATTGACACATCTTATAGTTCAGGCACAAGGTTTACTCGATTTATTAGATGGGACCCGATGGGAACAATTCGCCACGGCATTAGGTCTCGTCCAATTTGATTTCAAATTTGATGTTTCAGACAACATTAATTGTCATCCAGACATAAGTTCAATACTTAACTCATTTGCTTCTAATTTTTGGCTCGAACAGAAGCGTTGGTTTGTTGCATGTCCACAAGAGAGCACCTATAGCAATATCTTAACCGTATATTCAGTACCTCATTTTCGGCCACGTTGCGTCCAGTATTCAAGATTTGCCTATAAATACCCACCATTGTCAACCGCACCGATCGATATTCATCGTCACATTTTTTACGGTAGCACAATCGAATATCTAGCATTCAAAGTTACCGATTTAATTAACATGCCTTCTGTTGAACGCTTTAATAAAGTAAAATGTGTTCAACTCATGGACAGTACATGTCCATCCATTGAGATGCTCTCCTCAGTCGTTGATCTTAGTCAAATCAGAACACTCGATATTTCGTCTTGTCGTACTCTATCTGCACAGGAACTCCACAATCTTCTTCAGCATTGTCCCCGCCTTCACGAGCTTAGAATATCAATATTTTACCAATCCTTCATTCTACCTTCGCATATCCGATCTTTAAAAGTGACGGCCGACTTCGAAATGGGGATTCACAAGGAGCTCTATCCTGGACTATCGTATGTTGAACATCTAGAAGTTCAGGCTGCCGACGAAAGCCTGATGATTGATGTTATAGATCAATTTGAATATCTTGAAAGCATTAAATTTTCCGAATGCTACTATTATACGTACGGGATCAGCTTCGAACGGATTCAAAGAAATGCAAGCCGTCTGAATATCAACAAATTCACTTGCAAAATTTGTAGTGAGTCCATTCAGTTGTCGATGGGAGATGGTGAAGAGAAACAGGTCAGATTCTCGGTTAGATTTTCTGTTTTGCTTTTACATTTGTCTCTTTAAGAAGTTTGTAATCTAGCTTTCACATTTAAGTCAATCAGTGTGTTCTCAACAAAGAAAAATTTGTGGATGAAATTCATAGCGGGAATGATAATGTTTTCATGACAATTGGTTTTGTTCATTTATTATGTTTTAGGGGGACGCTTTTGACACTTTAGTGATCAATACGCTGGATTCTATTAGCTGGTGCAATATCTTGTAAACAAATGGCTATCTAATATAAGTTCAATTTCAACAGAGTTCAGACGAGAAACTTTCTCTTACACAGAATGTCCACTTTGAAGAAACAAAAGATTTTTATGTACAATTATTCATCAAAAATATTATGTCTCTCTTTTGTTTTCTTCAAATAAACAGTCGCTGAGTATCGATTGAAAAAAAGAATTCTGCGTTTGGTTTGTCTGAAGGTGAAAATAGTCTTGCCACAATCCCAAAATTTATTCTCAGGAACCTTTTATTAGTTAGAAAACAGCTCACTAAGAAATCTTTGTTTGTTCGGAAAAAAAGAGAGGTCTCGACTAGTTCCATCTTTATGCATCAAAAACAAGTACTGCTCTTATCTGACGATCATGATAAAATTACTCAAGTGAATGCTCCGTCGTCCTAAACGACCATACATGGACAAATATGTAGTCTGTCTACAGGTGTCATGCACGGGGACATTATAAAGGGAATTAGGCTTGAATATGATGCACATGTACGAACACCGTTTGACACTAATTAGAACGATGATTACAGTTGCTGACACGGTCAAAACCAGTACTGCGTACTATTGTTTCATACATTTTGCGGTCGTAAATAGCTGTAAATTGACGTTTAGTAAGTGTATTATTACAATCGTAAATCATCATGTCATACACAGTTGATAATGGTTGTTAAACAGTCTGAAAATCGAGTATCCGACTCGAGGAAGAAACAGCTGACTTTCAGACTTCAGAAGGCTTCATGAGACTTCAGTATATATCAAAAGCTATGGAGGATGAGGATGTGGGTCAAGAGAAGATCTCCACTCATACGCACACGCAAACCCGCAGCTCAGATCGAAAGCCATCATTGACATCTTCTCTTCCTTTGCCAAGTGCATTGTTCATCTTGCAACTGTTCGATGTGATGGAGGGTTAGATTACAATATGATTGTAAATTTTTCTTGAATTTTCTTTTTGGAATTGGGTTTTATCTGAAAGAATATTAGAAGTAAATCCAAAAGAGATTTATTATGTGGATACTATATATATATATTATAGACAAGGCATTCTACTCCTTATTCAAATAACAGACTCTTTTGATATTAATCATGGTTTACATAATTGCTAGTAAGGTTATTAGAACTTTTGGCCAAACCTAAGTAATTGCTTCAGTCGTTAATAAACTCATTGAATATAAATATCATTAAAAACAAAAAAATTCTTTTATTAACTTATGAACAACATATTGTAATAGTCTTATCAACAATGAACACTATTGAATATGTCCCAACAGTATGACAGAACAAAGTCGATCAATGATTGTATTTTATTCGTTTCGTACTTGACTTATGTCTTGCCTTTCTATCTGAATAATTAAAAGCACACAATATTTTTTGTTATTCAAGCAGAAATTAATCAAAGTTATTTTGTGTTTTATTTGGACCAATCAATCGACAATTTGCAGTTCTCTTCTCTTTTATTGCAATACAAACAACTAATTACTTTCACCTATGATTCAATCGTCAAACATTTTCAAAACAGGTAAATATCTACAAAACAGAAATAAATAAACGATGCTTCATTTCTGATTGAAAAACAAATTTCAATAATAACTTTTATTTCCTCATTCCTTTAACATTTGCATGCAATGCATTAATAATGTTAATTAACAGAATGAATATCTTTTGAGAAAAATTTCATTACTTGAAAACTTTAGTTTCTATAAAAATAACCATTAAGTTCGTGAAGATTTGAATAAAATGAATAATGAGACCATCGAGTATACGAGAAGCTCAACAACAAACTTTTTTTTTGTGAATACAGTGCATTAATATCTGAACCTAAAACCCTTTTTTCCAAAGGTTAGTCAATATCGGCTTTTTATCACTATTATATACTTATAAGAAAAAACAGAAAAAAATATCCTGCAGAAGTTATAATTTTTTAGTTGTCTCAATGAGTCATTGAAATTTTTTATAAATTATACTAAAAAATAGAGAATCAAAAACTAAGCTAAATAAGCCATTTTAATCTAATACATTGTTTATCGACTGAAGTTTTATAAGGCCAGCATGGATGAAAGTATTTGCCTCAATGTAGTTTGTAACGGTGATTCGAAATGTCTTATTTGTTTTGCTTTAAAATTGTGTCGCGGCAATCGAAATCACTAAAAATGTTTTTTTTTTTTTCTATTGAAAAATCATCATGCAAGGGAAAGATGTGAACGCGGTTACACCTCGAAGGTATCATTTTGTAGAGAATAAAAAGTTGCATAAAATTTAAAATTCACCTTGGAACTTTCTAATTCTGAATCTCTACAGGCGATCATTTATATCAAATGAACATTTTCGACCGATCGAAAGCGTCATTTTTCATCCATGTTGGCCCCTATTAAAAATTAAGTCGATGAACACAATATGATATGAGACGAGAACAACTGCAACTTTTAGAGAATATTTTTTTTTGCCGATTAGTTTCTCATAATCATATAATAATAGTAAAAAGTCGTTATCGACTAACTTTCAAAATAGAGAGTTTGGGATTCAGATATCGATGAATTGAATACACTAAAAAAAATTATCGAATGTTTCGCATACTCGGTAATTCTATGATTTCCCTCCTAAAAGAATTTAGTTCAATTTTAGGTTAATATTAATAAATGTTAAGTGAAAAATTGTTGATTTTATTTTTCAGTGTTATATTGACAGTTGATTGAAATTTTCAGTTACTATAATCAAAATCAAGTCAAGTTGTACACTCTCATATTTAAAAGAACAATATGAGTAATAATGAGAAAAGTGTTGGGGAATTTATTGGAACAGTATTTATTTCTTACATAGCTACGAATATTGATGATCTTGTTATCTTAATGAATTTTTTTACAGAAGCAACAATATCTAATTCATTACTTAAAGTTCATCATATTTTCATTGGTCAATATTTGGGATTTTTTATATTGTTAGGAGTTAGTCTTATTGGTTACGCTGTTTCATATGCACTACCTGCTAAAATGCTTGGATTTCTTGGATTTTTACCAATTATTCTTGGTATAAAAGGTCTTATTGAAATAATCATTGAACAATATAAAAAAACGACTATTAATATCAATGATGTTGTTCCAAATGATAATATTTCAACAATTGAACTTGAAACAATTCGTTATCGAAATGATCTTAATGAACAAATTATTTTCGAATTTACAACACGACAACAACAACAACAACAACCTGATATCATTGAGTCATCCTCAACTATGAACTTTAAACAAAAAATTCTTAAACTTTTAAGTTATTGTTTTAATCTTCAAATATTAAAAATTGCAAGTATTACTTTAGCAAATAGTGGTGATAATATTGCTATTTATACACCATTATTTGCTCAAGCAACAAAATGGCAAATTGGTGTTTATATTGCTATATATTGTGCTATGGTATTGATTTGGCTTATATTTTGTTATTTCTTTATTAATTTTCGACCAATTTTATCTCTTGCACAAAAATATGCTCATTATATTGTACCTATTGTATTTATTGGAATTGGACTTTATATTATTATTAAGTCAGATTGTTTTCCATGGTTAGTAGAAGCCATTAGAACAAAAAATTTTACAAATGGTTAACTTTTTATAATTAAGAGTTCTTTTTCTCTATGACAATAT
>CAJNSZ010000104.1:246184-276706 GCA_905329745.1 Rotaria sp. Silwood2
AATGTGCGGCTCGAACAGAAGCCTTCGTTTGTTGCATGTCCACAAGAGAGCACCTATAGCAATATCTTAACCGTATATTCAGTACCTCATTTTCGGCCACGTTGTGTCCAGTATTCAGAATTTGTTTATAAATATCCACCATTGTCAACCGCACCGATTGATATTCATCGTCGCATTTTTTACGGTAGCACAATCGATTATCTAGCATTCAAAGTTATCAATTTAATTAACATGACTTCTGTTGAACGCTTTAATAAAGTAAAATCTGTTCAACTCATGGACAGTACATGTCCATCGATTGAGATGCTCTCCTCAGTCATTGATCTTAGTCAAATGAGAACACTCGATATTTCGTCTTTTCATGCTCTATCTGCACAGGAACTCCACAATCTTCTTCAGCATTGTCCCCGCCTTCATGAGCTTAGAAAATCAATATTTTATCCATCATTCATTCTACCTTTGCATATCCGATCTTTAAAAGTGATCATCAACTTCGAAATGGGAATTCACAAGGAGCTCTATCCTGGATTATCGTATGTTGAACATCTGGAAGTTCAGGCTGTCGACGAAAGCCTGATGATTGATGTTATAGATCAATTTGAATATCTTGAAAGCATTAAATTTTCAGAGTGCTACTATTATACGAATGGGATCAGTTTCGAACGGATTCGCAGAAATGCAAGCCGTCTGAATGCCAACAGATTCACTTGCAAGATTTGTAGTGAGTCCATTCAGTTGTCGATTGGAGATGGTAAACAGAAACAGGTCAGATTCTCGATTAGATTTTCTGTTTTGTGGTTACATGTGTCTTTTTAAGAAGTTTATAATCTAACTTTCACACTTAAGTCAATCAGTGTATTCTCAAAAAAGAAAAATTTATGGATGAAATTCATAGCGGGAATGATAATGTTTTCATGACAATTGATTTTGTTCATTGATTATGTTTTAGGGGGACGCTTCTGACACTTTAGTGATCAATACGCTGGATCCCATTAGCTGGTGCAATATCTTGTAAACAAATGGCTATCCAATATAAGTTCAATTTCACGACAACCCAAACGAGAGACTTTCTCTTATATAGAAAGTTCACTTTGGAGAAAGAAAGACCTTTATGTACAATTCTTCGTTAGAATAAGATCTCTCTCTCTCTCTCTCTCTTGCTTGCTTCAAATAAACAGTCACTGAGTGACGATTGAAAAAAGCATTCTTTGTTTGGTTTGTCTTAGCGTGAAGATAATCTTGTCACACTTCCATAATTCATTCTCTAGAACAATTTTTGATTAGAGAACAGCTCACTGAGAAATCTTTGTTTGTTCGAAAAAAAAAGAGAGATCTCGACTAGTTCCATGTTTATGCATAAAAGAAAAGTATTGCTGCCATCTGATGATCATAATAAAACTACTCAAGTGAATGCTCCATCGTCCTAAACGACCATACATGGACAAATATGTAGTCTGTCTACAGGTGTCATACACGGGAACAGTATAAAGGAAATTAGGTTTGAATATGGTTCACATGTACGAATACCGTTTGACACTAATTAGAACGATGATTACAGTTGCCGACACGGCCAAAACCAGTACCGTATCCTCTCGTTTCATACATTTTTCGGTCGTAAATAGCTGTAAATTGACGTTTAGTAGGTGTATTATTACAAGCGTAAATCATCATGTCCTACACAGTTGATAACGGTTGTTAAATAGTCTGAAAATCGAGTATTCGACTCGAGGAAGAAACAGCTGACTTCCAGACTTCAGAAAGCTTCATGAGACTTCAGTATATATCAAAAGCTATGGTGGGTGAGAATGTTGGTATGGGTCAAGAAAAATTCTCCACTCATACGCACACGGAAACCAGCAGCTCAAATCGAGGGCTATCATTGACATCTTCTCTTCCTTTGCCAAGCGCATTGTTTATCTTGCAACTATTCGATATGACGGAGTGTTAGATCGCAATACTATTGTAAATTTTTCTTGAATTTTCTTTTTGGAATTGGGTTTTATCTGAATTCTACTCTTTATTCAAGCAATAGACTCTTTTGATATTAATCATGGTTTACATAGTTGCTAGTAACGTTATCAGAACTTTTGACCAAACCTAATTAAGAGTAAAAATGTTATAAAACATGGTTTCATTGGTTAATAAACTCATTGAATATAAATATCTTTAAAAACAAGAATTCTTTTATTAACTTATGAATAACATATTGTAATAGTCTTATCAAGAATGGACATTATTGAATATGCCCTAACAATATGACAGAACAAAATCGATCAATAAGTAATTTTATTCGTTTCGTACTTGACTCATGTCTTGTCTTTCTATCTGAACAATTAAAAGCGAATAACATTTTTTGTTACTCAAGCATAAATAAATCAAAGTTATTTTGTGTTTTATTTGGACCAATCAATCGACAGTTTTCTGTTCTCTTCACTTTTATTGCAATACAAACAACTAATTACTTTCACCTATGATTCAATCGTCAAATATTCTCAACACAGGTAAATATCTACAAAACAGAAATAAATAAACGATGCTTCATTTCTGATTGAAAAACATATTTCAATAATAACTTTTATTTCTTCATTCTTTTAACATTTCAACAAACTTTTTCTTATGAATATAGTGCATTGATATCTGAACCTAAAACCCTTTCTTCCAAAGGTTAGTCCATATCGAATTTTTATCACTATTTTTGTCTAAATGGCTCATTCAAATATTTTTTTATAAATTATACTAAAAGATAAAGAATAAAAAACTACATAAGCCAAATAAGCCATTTTAATCTAATACATTGTTTATCGACTCAAGTTTTATAAGGCCAACATGGATGAAAGTATTTGCTTCAATGTAGTTTTTAACGCTCTTTTGAAATGTCTTATTTATTTTTCTTTAAAATTGTGTCATGGCAATCGAAACCACTGAAACTTTTTCTTGTTCTATTGAAAAATCATCATGCAAAGGAGAGATGTGAACCCGATTATGCCTCGAACGTACCATTTTGTAGAGAATAAAAAGTTGTAGAAAATTTAAAACTCAGCTTGGAACTTTCTAATTCTGAATCTCTACAGACGAGAACAACTAAAACTTTTAGAGAGTCTTTTTTGTTTTTGCTAATTTTTCTCATAATCATATAATAATAGTAAAGAGTCAGTTTCGCCTAACTTTCAAAAGAGAGGATCGTTTGGGATTCAAACATTGATGTATTGAATGCACCAAAAAACATTTATGAAGTGTTTCGCATACTCGGTGGTTCCCTGATTTCTTTTCTAACAGAATTTAGTTCAGTTTTAGGTCAATATCAATAAACGTTAAGTGAAAAACTGTTGATTTTATTTTTCAATGTTATATTGACAGTCGATTGGAATTTTGGGTTACTATAATCAAAATCAAGTTGTACACACTCATATTTAAAAGGACGATATGAGCAATAATGAGAAAAGTGTTGGAGAATTTATTGGAACAGTATTTATTTCTTACATAGCTACGAATATTGATGATCTTGTTATCTTAATGAATTTCTTTACAGAAGCAACAATATCTAATTCATTACTTAAAGTTCGTCATATTTTCATTGGTCAATATTTGGGATTTTTTATATTGTTAGGAGTAAGTCTTATTGGTTACGCTGTTTCATATGCACTACCTGTTAAAATGCTTGGATTTCTTGGATTTTTACCAATTATTCTTGGTATAAAAAGTGTTATTGAAATAATCATTGAAGAATATAAAAAAACGACTATTAATATAAATGATATTGTACCAAATGATAATATTTCGACAATTGAACTTGAAACAATTCGTTATCGAAATGATCTTAATGAACAAATTATTTCCGAATTTACAACACGACGACAACAACCAAATATCATTCAGTCTCCTTCAACTATGAACTTTAAACAAAAAATTCTTAAACTTTTAAGTCATTGTTTTAATCTTCAAATATTAAAAATTGCAAGTATTACTTTAGCAAATAGTGGTGATAATATTGCTATTTATACGCCATTATTTGCTCAAGCAACAAAATGGCAAATTGGTGTTTATATTGCTATATATTGTTCTATGGTATTGATTTGGCTTATATTTTGTTATTTGTTTATTAATTTTCGACCAATCTTATCTCTTGCACAAAGATACGCTCATTATATTGTTCCTATCGTATTTATTGGAATTGGAATTTATATTATTATTAAGTCAGATTGTTTTCCATGGTTAGCAGAAGCCATTAGAACAAAAAATTTTTCAAATGGTTGACTTTTTATTTATTTTTGTTTTCTGATTTGTGTACAATATGTATAGTTTTGAACGAATATCTCAATCGTCCTCAGTAGAAACTGATCAATTTTGTTTCATCTCTGATAAAGTTCAATTTCTGAAGAAGCAAAATAAATTTTTTTTTTGTCAAAATAAGATATTGTCATAGAGAAAAATAAATTTTGATCATAAAAGAATGAAAATGATTGTGTAACATTGTTGAATCTACAAAGAAAACATTGACAACACATAGAGAAATGTCAACATGGTTTTCAATGGTAGTTTTCATAATGATTATTACAATTGATTGTTATTCAAATAAGTGAAAGTTTATGACTTTAATTAAATGATATTTTTATGAATAATTCGCTGAAATGAACAACCTATTTCAATCTTGAATTCAATTGAATTTATTATCCATATTTTCGCAATTATTTAAGATTTTCATATAATTCTTAAATCGACATATTTTTTTTGTTTTTGATAAGCTATCTAAAAATAAGATTAATTTCTATGATATTTTATCGAATATTTATTATAGTCGTTGATTTTATAAATTGTTCTCTTATTTATAGTAAAATAATTCTTTGTGTCTGTAAAAATGCATAGAAATATCAAGAAAGATGAAACAATTTCTGCCACATCAAGTTCTTCGGATCACCAATGTCTAATCCAGACACCAACAAGACTTTTCATTTTTTTTTATTTACCGAGCAGCAACAAAAGTTAAAGTTTTTGTTTTATTTACGAGTAGATAGTCCTATTTCTTAACTAGGTTTCCTATCAATATGATCAAATTTGTTCATTATGTCGAATTATAGGAATTGTTCTCATGAAAATGTCTGACTTTTTCAATACATCCAAAACGGGTTTCTTCTGCTATTCAAATGTAATTGCTCGTTTTTCTGATATCAAAATGATTTCATGTGCACAAACATAGAATGAAAACAGTAATAACTTATTAAACTACTTGAAGAACAATATCCATAATTCGACAACGTTGATAGGAAACTTATCTTGTAGATGTTCGAGTGCTTTTTGGAGTGATTGTATTTATGATGCAAATGAAAACTTCAATAAAAATCACTATTGAATTATGTAGATCGGTAAAGCTTTCGGATCTGTCTGAATATTTGTTTAACCTCTATTGAGTCATCCATAAAACACGTTCAGGTAAATGCGAGAGGGAGATGCTTCAACATTTCTGTGAGCTTAGATACTTACTATGAAGATTTTCGTGTTTTTTTTTCATACAATTTTCGGTGAGATTTTCAAGGTTAGTTTGTTTTAAATAGGAAATTAACTAAATTAATCTGTTGAATATGAATACGGTCTTAAAAAACGAATTCAATATTATGTTTCATGAACAGATAATTATTTTCTCGAGTAGTTATATAAGATTTACGAGTGCCGTTGGTATCGAGCTTCATTTTTTTGCTTTTTACTATTCATTGAAATACAATGTATTTAAAAAGAAACAATAACTTTGAAATAGGTTAAATTTTTGTTTGTTGTTTATGAAATATGTTTTTCATTCATTTCTATTTGTCAAATATTTAATGAACTGTACTTTAATAAGGAAAGAAGGAGTATATTTGAACAAGCTAGTTTTTCTTGAACGTGTATTTTTTTATACTGGATGCGAAGAAGAATAATTGAATATGTAGTATTAATAAAATACAAACTTATATTTATTTTTTTTGTAGTAGTTTCAAATTGATCAATTTTGAAGAAACCAAACTCGTTTAGTGAGTAATTGTTAGTAATCATCATCATTAATCAATGTAATATAAATATATATTGTTGTCACCATTACAATTTTTCTAATATTGATCATTATCATTCAATCACCTATCAATATTTCTACCCAACATCATTAATAAACTATTTTCGTGGTGACACTATATAAAGTCATTATTTTTTACTTGAACAAAAAGCGTATACCAAAAAAATTCAGAAGAAAGTACCAATTGAAAATATATTGTCTGTACATCATTGTTTACTTTTGTATAAGTAAAGAATGATCGTAGAAGAATTAAAATTTGTTTCAAAAGTAATAATAACATTTATTCTGACAAATATTCAAGATGTTGTTATATTGATGAATTTTTTTCTTGAATCATCTAAAACTGATAGTTTATTGAAAAATCGACATGTTGTACTTGGTCAATATTTAGGTTTTAGTACTTTATTAACATTAAGTTTAATTGGTTATACTATTTCATATATATTACCAGTTAAATTATTTGGTTTTCTTGGATTTTTAATTATATTTTTTTGGTTTAAATGGTTTAAATACATTAATCAAAGATCTATTGAAAAAAAGAAAAGAGAAAAGAAACAAATTACAACAAAATCCAGAAAATGAACAAGTCGTATTTATTCAACTTGAATCAGTAAGAAATTATTATTTTGTTTTTCTGTTTAATCAATATTTGATATATTTATTGTAGGAAAGTATTAAATCGAACGAAAAACAAACTTGTACAAGTAATATTAAACAAATAGTTAAAGTAAGTCTTGTAACAATTGCAAATGGAAATGATAATATTGCTATTTATGTACCCATATTTGTTCAATCAAATTCATGGGAAATCATTGCCTATGCAATAGGCTTTTTACTCATGGTCGGCGTTCTATGTCTTATGTGTTATTGTTTTATACATTTTCCTCCAATATTTAAATTTGCACAAAAATATGCACAGTTTATCAGTCCATTTGTATTTATTGCTCTTGGAATTTATATTTTAATCGATTCGAAATGTTTTCCATGGTTAATCAAAGTTATTAAAACAGGACAATGGACGATATCTTAAGGAATTATTAAACAAATATTCTCTATGTATACATATATAAATATATATATATATATATTGCATGAATAAAAAAACATTTATTTCATTTTTTGTTAAACACGATCTGAAAAGAAGGCTAAATTGTGCCGGGTAACAATTTGCACCTACTCCTACAGACTTTAACTAGAGAAAACTATTCCATAAATTATCTGTATCACATCTAAAATAATTCTTCGATACTTGTTTTTTTTTAAAATTTATTTAGTGAACGTCTAGCACTTTTCTGGATCATGTCTCTTGAATTGTGCTTCGATTCATATGATTTATAATTTACTTTAAAACGTAGAATATTATACTATAAACTTGAATTCCGATCTTGTTGATCACGATAGGAACCGGTGGGCACATTTCTCACCGTGACAAACTCTAGCCAAAGATATAACTCGTTTATCGTTTTCTCTTTAAAAAAAATTGAATATAAGTATGTTAGTACATCAAAGTACGACTACTTATTTGAACATATTATTTTACCACTCAATAAAACGCGAAAGTTTAAAAAATTTTAACCAAATCATGCGAGACCGTGAATGATATTTATCCGTGGAAATAGGTACATGCAACTTTCTTGCGTATTTATGCAAGATATATGACTCGTATGTAAATGCCAACGTGTTATTGTCGTGTACCTGCAAGATGCCTAGAATTTTGCTCAACTCTACAGGTCAACGCAAAAAGGTCATAGTTACGAAAATTATAACAAAAGTGATCCTGTGTCGGCATACTACGTAGTTTCTGTCATTTTGTAGTCTGCATGCTATTCCACGCAGGGATTTAGGTTTTTCCTTCTTCGGCATTTATCGATTTATTTCTCATTAAAACGAAATCGCTCTTATATACAGTGAGTACCAAAATTATTCAACCAGGTTTATTTTCAATTTTTTTCCGCTCTCTTGAATGCTAGAAACAATCCAAATAATGATTCTAGTAGAGAAAATTGTTTCCAACCCGATTATAAGGAAATAAGAATCCTAGTCAGATTCGTAAAGACGAGATCTCCAGAAAACCAAAACCCTAGTTTTTCAGCACCTAGAACGCGCAAATATAATTTAATTTAGACTATGTATAATGATAGAGAAAACAATTCTCTACAAAATGAGACGTCTCCGACTTCTCTACGATGTTTTTTGGCTGAGATATGACAACATGATTATAGACCCAAAAATAGTTTTTCCATAGAAAATCGTGAAAAAACGCGTTTAGAGGCTTCAGCGGAATTGCTATATCTCAGCCAAAAAACGTCGTAGGGAAGTCGGAGACGTCTCATTTTGTAGAGAATTGTTTTCTCTATCATTATACATAGTCTAAATTAAATTATATTTGCGCGTTCTAAGTGCTGAAAAACTAGGGTTTTGGTTTTCTGGAGACCCCGTCTTTACAAATCTAACTAGGATTCTTATTTTCTTATAATCGAGTTGGAAACAATTTTCTCTACCAGAATCATTATTTGGATTGTTTCTAGCATTCAAGAGAGCGGAAAAAAATTGAAAATAAACCTGGTTGAATAATTTTGGTACTCACTGTATATATACACTATGGTGACTCAAAAATATTGCTCAATTTTTCGAATTCGATTAGAGTTATTAGTATTTATGTTCACACGCACGCAGTACCCAAGCAGACAAAACTTTGCGAAAATGTGTGTAAACGCTCGAAAGTATTCTTCTCTTAGCTTTTAAGCGCGTACTCTAAATTTGACGCGTTGTTTTTTCACAGCATTTTTACTGTCATCATTGTAGCGATCATTAATAACCGTGTTATCTCCTGGAAAATCAAAATTGATCGACACCCACACTCACACCCGAACTAGCATAGTCATCATTCTCGTTCATTCCAATTTTTTGATCGGCCTTTTTGTACATCGTTCCTCTACATCACAAATCAATGAGTAGTATAAAAATAAGTGAAAATGTTTTTAGATTCCTAAGGATTCTGGTGCAGTTTTTCAAGAAGAACCTAAATATGTAATTGATTTTAAAACCCGAATGGATAATCATGGACTATAATCGATTTTTCGATAAAAATGTGACTTTAATTTATTGAAAAATACATAAAATGCATCAATAGTATTTGTTCTCGATACTCCTCCACACTTCGATATACTTCTTCGTACTTCTCGATGCTTCTCAGTACTCCTTGATACTTCTGTGCTTCTATACGTTTTGACACTTCTTCGTACTTCTACATAATTCTTTGTACTTTGTCACATCCCTTCATATTTCGCAACATGTATATGGAATTCAATTTTGTTTTTAGGTATGTTTTTCACTCCAAAGATAGAAGAAAGCTATCGTTAGTTTCTCCTGATTACATAGTTTTTTTGTGTACTCAAAAAGTGAGTACACTACTAAAATCGGTCAGTGTGTCCGGCCGTCCGGCCGTCCGTCCGGCCGTCCGGCCGTCCGTCCGGCCGTTAACACGATAACTTTCGAAAGGAGAGTCCAATCGTGATGAAATTTTCTACACAGTTCAGTCTTAACAATGTCTCGGTCGAGTTCGAAGATGAGCAGGATCCGTCAAGAAATGGCTGAGTTATCGAAAAAATTGTNAGCGTTAATAAAAGTTTCGAATCGTGTCAAATAAAACATGCAACGGCTGTTTAATCAAACAAAAAAAAACAACTTTGAACACTCTATGTTGTTTGTAATGAACGAAATCATCATTAATATTTATCAAGATGAGCAGACGAGAATATAAATGAAGACAAACAAACATAAGACATACAGTGCTCAAAATTGATAAAAAAAAAACTTCATTTATTAAGTTACAAAATGAAAAGTATTCTTAATCGAACAGGACTCAATGAATGAAATATATCCAATGATAACAAGTAGTCAGAACGAAGTACGTTGACATGTTCGATAGTAGATCATAGCAATTGATCACCATACGATTGTTTGGTTTCTAGTTGGTCTCGTTTTTTCTGTAAAAGGAAGTACTCGTGTCGAACGACGTCGTTTCAAGCATAACATGACTTGTACTTGGTGTCGAAAAGTTCGTGATACAACTACATAGACATAAAGAGAAGCGCATGAATGTACATAAAGCAATAGCTGTGTAATACAGAGAATGAAATGATCCAAAGCTGTTGTCCCCTGACTATTCTTGTCTGTTATCAAAAAATAGGCTTGCAACAGTGATGCTGGCAATATCGACAAAACAACTATACTTGTTTGAATCAAAATCATTCGAACTACTTGGTTATTAAGTTTATGTGTAGCTAAACCTGTACGTTGACGTTGAGTAGGTGTTTTCAAATTGCGCCATGTAAGAAAACCAAAAACACTCAAAAGTGTAATCGGCATGGGAACACCGACAATTGCGTACATAAGAGGAGCCATGCGTTTAAAGTTAGCATTGACATACTCACATGATTGATTGTTCGATGTAACATTTCGGTAGAGAGCAAAAGGAATACTGATAGCAGAAGATACTAGAGTTGTCAGAAAAACGAGCAATCGAGCTCTATTTAATGTCATCCATTCTCGTTGAGATGATGATCGACATGTTTGCAAATAGCGTTCGATCGCTGCCAAATACATACAAGTAAGAGCCACTACGCCACCAGCAAAATACAAAAATGATGTTGATTTACACATTTCTATAGATATGCCGTAGAAATCGTAGTCCAATGCATAAGTTAATGAATCTGGAAAAGCAGATGAAAGGAGAACTAATTGTTCTCCAAATGTTGATCCAGCCAGAAATGTTGAACTTGAAAGAGAACGATATTTTTTTCGGCGCACAAACACTGAGAATGTCAATAAATTACCAATTGATCCAACGAAAGCCAAGAAAAATCCGAGATAAACGTAGAGATATTTAGCTATAATCATGATTAGTTCACTCGACATGTTACTCGCTTATGTTAGAAAAAAACAAACTAACAGATCTTTCTTTTCAATGAACCGAAATCAAATGTAAGTCAAGCCTACGACTATACGCTGTTATAAAATAAGAAAATATCGTGTTTAACGTTGGTTGAAAGATTAAAATACTATGAAAAAAAAATAAATAAATAAAGCGTCTAATTTCATTGGACGTTATCTTGTCACGTAATTAAGAAAAAAAATTGGCATTTCTTTTGCATCTACAATATAATATTCTACATAAGATTTTCAACGATTCGTAGAACAGAAAATCCTTATTGGATGTGTACCCTGCTGTGATTGCTGACGTTTTGATTAGTTTATGCTTCAATGTCTTGAGAAAATCTGTTTTATTCTGTTACTTAAAGATAGTATGACATGCCACTTTCTTTTCAAATATATGTCAGAAACAACTTCGTTTTCTCTTTTTTCTTTTAATGGGCTATTCTGTATTAAAGTTGCCAAAAAGAATACANGTGCGTTCGCGCACTTGTTTTTCTTCTTTTCATTAGCAGGATAGGGTTTTATGTCCGACAGACGAGTTGCTAGCACGAGTGCCTGACGGTTGGCTACCGGCAGCCCAGGGTCGCCTTCTCACTACTACTATGTACCAGTGAGCCCCTGTGTGAATTAAAAATTCACCCAGCAGGCGTTTAGTATTGTAACAGATGAAGATATTAAACAAGCAATTAATTCAAACTTTCCGAGTCTTTATCAATCCAATATATTGGACATAATGAGACAAATACAAGATATTTTAAACAAAAAGAATCGTCATCTACTAAATATCTTTTCTGTGAATCATGATAAAAGTATAACAGAAACAATTTTTAAAGCTATTCTTACTGGTATGTATGTTTGATAAAATCGAAAATTTCAAGTAATTTTTATTTGTTTCAAAGTGAAAAATAAACGATATCATATATTTGATACTAATCATAAAGAAGACAAGGAACAATATAAGAAACAAAATCGAGACATGCAAAATAAGTTAATAGATTTAGCACTTGCTTGGAATTATATTGATGGGGCTTTACAAATGTTACAATCAAGACAAAGTGCTTCGAAGAAAACGCAGTATGAAATTAGCAAGGTCAGATCATCAATCTTAAACAATGGTCGTTTTTATTGTCGATTTATTCTAGGAGAACATCATTATTTACAAAGAGTTATTTAAAAAATCTCTTATAAATAATCGTTCAGCATATGTTGAATATTTTCTTGGTATTGGTTTGGATCTATGTACCCTGATGGATACACACAATAGGAGTCAGCGTCAAGGAAATCTCTTAAATTTGTATAAGGATACTCATGCTAAAGTAAATAGCGTATTTAGAATTGCACTCTTCTTTTTTTCTTGATAAAATAATTTTTCTTTAATGAAGAATCGCAACGAATATATAGAAACATTATTTGGTATATCATCTTTAACAACAATAGAAGAACTTTATGAAAAATTAAATAAATTTGTTGGTGCATTTATTGAACCAATTTATTCATCTTATGGAAATGATGATGCAAAGCGTGTAGGTATAGATATGAAAAATCATGTATGTGTCTGCTGTCAATGTATAAATGTTCGTACTCGTCCATCAGAAAACTACAAGCATTCACTTTTTAATCAAAATTGCAATGCGTCTTTATATACAAATGATGAATTGTTTCGTGATCTGTTTCTATGGTCTATTTTCATGAATATGCCTGAAATGGGCAAAATATTTCTTCTTCATTTACAACCTCGTATTTGTGCAGCTTTAATAGCTTCAGCTATATTTAAAAGATATGCGACAGGATCAATAAATCTTAATTATAAGGGAAAATTTCAAAATCAAGCACTTGAATTCGAAACATATGCAGCCGTATTCACTAATAAATGTTATGAATATAATCAGAACCTAGCTTGTGAATTACTATTACGACAAATACTACTCTTTGGCAATATTACATGCATGCAGGTTACTGATCTTGAATAGAAATATCTGAGCATGTAGCATGAATCTATTGAATAATGATTTTAGGTTGCAATCTCAAATCAAAGTGAAAAAATAGTTGAAACATCTGTTTTTGATGAAACATTGAGTAAAGTATGGTACAATAAATTATCTATTACTAATAAAAAAACATATGCAATAGTATTAAATTTTTTTGCCATATTGTCTTTTGGTCTATTGGCACCATTCCTTGTTCCTTATCAAGAAGACGACAGTGTATGTAAAAAAGTATTTGTTTTTGAACTTTTAATGCTTTTTATTTTACCTAAATTTCAGGGAAAAACAAATGAACGGTGAGCAAATATCCCTTCTTTTAGAAAATTATTTTTTTCTAATAAATTATCATTCTCGCATAGACTATCTTCGAATGGCATAAATTACTATATCGATTGGAAGTCATCTCAAAATGTAATATGTAAATATTGGTCATATGTCCGTTATTTTCATCAAAGTCCAATGATAAAAATGTGGTGTCATTATGTAAGGAAATCTGCGTTTAACTAATAGAAATATATATCTTTTTTTCTATTATTTAGATGAGTTACATATGGTTTTTACTTGTATTTAGTTACATGATGCTTTATCATTTTGATAGTCCAGCGATATTTACAATTCCACATTGGACTGAGATTTATGTCATTATCACAGTATCAAGTATGGCTTGTGAAGATGTTCGAAAAGTAATGTTGATTTATTTTATTAGAAAAGAGAATAATTCTATTCTTTGTTAAAGTTATGTCATGAATATGAAACACGAATGATAGAACAATGGGGTTCAACAGGTTCAGCTATTCTAACAGTGTTAACATTTATATTTTATGTCACACCTTATCTTCTATTTTATCTGGGTCTTGGATTTCGGTATAGGGCTTACGATGAAAACATACTGACTACGGCTAGGTTCATTAAATATTTCACATAGTATTTTATGAATTGTTTTTTTTTTAATAGAATTATTTGGGCATTTGATCTTGAATTATGGTATATTGGCTCACTTAAATTTGTTACGGCTATAAAATCAGTCGGTCCAAAATTATTTATGCTTAAAAATATGGTTTGAATTCTTATTTTTGAATATGATGTGTTTTATTTTTTAAATTGATGAAATTTTAGCTTCGAGATTTAACTGGTTTTGTCTATATGATTTTCATAGCAATAGCTGCGTATGGTGTTGTATCTCGTGCATTGATTTTTTACAAACAAGTTCCATTTAATATTACTGATATAATCAAGGAAATATTTTATGCACCATATTGGTTTATATATGGAGAAGTCTCTGATAAAGATTTACTTGATCGTAATATTTGTTTTCATTTTTTTTTCTAAATAAAACTGTTGTATTCATTCTAATTTATTTAGTGAAAATCAAGAATGGCACAGAATCAGTTGCAGAAGCAAAAGCTGTGCACGTTTTATTAGCATTTCATATGTTGTTTATTAATATTCTTATACTTAATTTACTAGTTGCTGTTTTTACGTAAGTATTGAATCATTATTACATTTTTAATTGTAATAGACGATCGAAGATATTTCTTTTACGAATGTGGCATTGAACTTTTAATATGTGTAGGCTTATAGAAAAACTATATCCTCAGTCTCGGTTTTCAGTCAATTGCAACAGGCTAGGTCCTCGAAATTAGTACTATGAAATAGTTATTAGTGAGAGAAAGTCGAGAAAGTGATCTAAGTAACATTTGGGCTCTTGTTCATAGTTATTCCAGTTAGTTCATTTTGGAATATAGATGTTCGAACTTCCATGAAGCGGACATCAATAAAATGAGTATTCTCAATGAAAAACTGCATTTTTCATTCGAATCGACTGGGAGAGAATATAAGATTGCAAAATTCCAAGGATACAATTGTTGCTTTATTAGAGAAGCTATGTCGGAAACGTTGTGCACGTGTGCAGTGGTTTGAAAGCTGAGTAGCAATTGCACTTTTCCATTTCGAGCATATCACTTCAATTATGTATACTTCTATATAGTTGGCGATGTTTTGCTTCAATTCTTTGGATACTGCCAAGTGACCATAATGGCCAAACGGCACGCAATAGTTGAAAAAATGATAAAAATGAACTCATTAAAGACTAGTTGACATGTTTTTAATGAAGGTATAGGAGATTGAATGAGACGATTGAGGATAGTGGAATTGATCGGAAGTTTAGCAAACATTTTAGTATAATTTTGGTTGAATGATATGTGCTCATCGACATAGAAGTTCAAAGTTCGTTGACATAAATACTGCATATTTTTCTTAAACTTATCGCGAGACCGCTATAGTGAAGATGTAGTTATAAGAACAACATCATTGATATCGGTATGGGTACATGTTTTTTATTTGATTCTCCATCACATGAACACCCACATCCACACCCTATATTAAAAAGATATTGTGATGGGCTTGGTGAATATTGTTTAATCATTTAATAATTAGTATATTACTTTCGTACGATAACCAATTAGAAACTGTTCATCAAGAAGAATAAACTTAATTGAATCATCTTTTAAAATACTGTGCTGAATGGAACAAAAATGTCTGTTTTCAATTTAATATGTAACGTGTCAAATTCCATCTGTAACTTGTATGGTTTGATCGATTTCAGTAGTTTCAGATGATACATGTTACGAAACTATGATAATATCAATAGCAGCTTGAGATAAAGATTATATTAGCTATGAACCATTGTATATTTTCAGGTTTTGGTTGTAATTAATCAATTAGTTCGGTTGATAGCCGTTCCTATTTGTAATTGCATCATACTACTGAGGATGCTGAGCATTCAAATGATCGACTAAAATAAAATAATGATTATGTGTATGCAAATAATTTACAGTGTAACTAGATAAATGTTCAGAAGGTGAAGGATATATGGAACGGCGATAGTTTATTGTTTGTTGTTGCTAGTGTCTACAGCAGGCAACTTCTTCATATTATTGCGTTGAGAGAGGTATTTGTGAGCTTTTAAAAAGCTATGTAGTTAATCATTGAGTTACATTGTGGTCGAATAAAGATCAGTTAGTTCCCATATAGTGTAATAGTATAAACAGATACATTGAATGAAATCTTCAAAATAAATAGATAAACTAGTGCTGTTATAAATTAATAAGGAGAGGGAGGACTGACAAGATGGGTTACGCGTATGATAAGTTGGCCAGCTTTTAATAAGAGTTGATCATATGAGTGATGTTTCTCATTAGTAGAGTATTGATTGAGCTTCCTGAAACTGATAGTCAGTATATAGATAAGAGAACGGAAATAAGTTTTCGTTATTTAATTTTTCAAAGATCCGAATATTTGTCGAGAAATAACACTCCGATGCATGTGGACTCAAAATGAAAAAAAAGGTTTATTGAGAAAAACAATAGTTTACTAAGATTGGATCCAAGTGGGAATTGCAGTAATGAGTTTGACTGTGATTTATTGCATAGAGGTTTACCTAGTGTACATAAATTGGATTAAGTCTGAGTGCAAATTAGAAATAATGAAGAGAGAAATGTATTCGAAGTGACAGGTGCAATGGCTCATGATGTTCATTGAATAGTTGAAATGTCTCGTAGCAAAGAGAGTTTTTATTTTATTGATCGGTTAGTTGGATCGCCTTCTTTTCAGTTAGTCTATCATACATATTGACGATTATGTAACCTATGTTCGAATTGCTTAAATTCAAAGCAACAGTCAATTTCGGTAAGTGATTTATAAGACGTCGCTGGATACCAGATACTATCAATGTAAATATAATCGTTCTGAATAATTGAGTGAACATCATCGTGATACTGAAAATCAATTCATATTCGTGAAATACGTTGATCATCACGGAAAATGCGGGTGACATGATCTTTTGATGTATTATATTCTGCAATAAGATGTTAAATTGTATCGACGTTCTATTCACGCGAAATGTGACTTACAGCAACAGAATATGCAGTCGGGATTCAATGAAGGAGAAAAACTTGAAAAGATACATTACAAATAAAAGTTTGACATGAACTATTCTCGAAGAGCACTTCATAAGTTTATGAATCATTTGCATGGAATAGAAGTACATTTTTTCATGGAAGATATTTGGAATAGAAGGCTGCTTATTGTGTTTTTACAAGTTCATTTTACAATTGTATTTCTGGTGGTTTTTGTTGTTGTTCGAATTATATTTTGAATGGTGAAAAATTTGATTTCTTGTTTCTTTAATTGATAATGTTACTCTGTAAAGCATCTGCTAGGTATTGTGCTTGTGTTTTACGTTGTCTTTGATGATTCTTTTGGTAGCATAGCTGTTTAAGTTTAGTTTCAGCATTTGCAAAAGAAAAGGATGAATAAACTCCTTTAGTTCTGTGCTTTGATGTGTGATACGTTGTGATTGAATATTAGTTATTGTTGAAACTTTTACTTTTGCTCTTGAAATCTGGGTTGATTTTTAGAATTGGCTAGTGCTCATTCATCGTCTGTTTCGCTTTCGTCTGACTTTATTGGTATGGATTTATTGACACTCTTGTCTGAAAGTTGTAGCCAGAGTTCCACGAGACGACAAAAATGTCGTCCCATTCCATCCGGTCCCGCCGCATTCTGCCACGTGAACATAAATCTTCTTTCTCGAAGTACAGTTGAACAAATTCCAATAAATTTATACTTTCTTTTTCAATGTAAATCGTTTATTTTACTATTCATCTAGTTCAAAATAATATTTACATGACAATATTTTTATCATACCATAAACAAAGAAATGCTTAATGAGAAGTACAACTTTAACTACTGCTCGTCGAGTAACTGATCTGGGAAAAAGTGCATTGATGACAGTTTTCGGGTTGTGAATGTGCATGCTCTGAAAAGAATAAAGGAGATTTGAAGAACATTTTTTAAGGGGTTCGACTGCTAGACAAAACACATAAACTTCTAGAAGCCTAAAAGATTCCGTAAATCTTCTTTATTTTTTTTCAGAATGCACACAATCTTGTCTCGTATATACTTGGTGGGATGCAAAATGAATTTATCTTGTCTTGTCTCGCAGACGATCATATCCCGTTCCACTGCTTCACGCACCCCGCGAAGCTCTGGTTCTAGCATTTTCACAAATTTGTTTTTCTCTTGGAAACAAAGTCATCTGTTTCGTCGAAAATCTATCAGAGGTATAGAATGAAAGAGACTTCTTCTTTGTCTCACCTATCCTTTTGATGGTGAGTAAATTGAAAACAAAAGACTGTATCAAATTGCCAACAATTCTTCTGAGTTGATAATAGAAGGAAATAAATTAAATAAAAGCAAGAACTTCCAAAATATAGTGGAGAAAAGTGAGAATGAATACCTAGGATATCCAATTGTGTCTCAGCACTCAAATTTGCCCTTGGAGTCGTCTTCTGCATTTCATTTATGTTGAAATCATTTTAAGTTAAACAGAATTTTCAAAAACTCAAAACGATTTTGAGGGCTCGAGTTGAAATTTTAACGATTGTGAAGTCTTAGTAATATTGTTGGCCTTATTGTTTTTTGAAACATCATCTACAAGAAGTGTCGAAGTATATAGAGTAGAAATTAAATTTCTCTGCAGAATGTGACAGACGATTGCCAACAACCGAATATTACTAACATGGCAACAACAAATCTGAACTATCACTTTATTGCAGTTCTTAAGGATTATGTAAACGACGATGAAGAAATGTAGCCGAAAGTAGATCGAATGAAACAATTTTCATTCAATTAGTAACAATAGCTGCACAATCTTTAACATTATTATCCCACAGAAATTGTATAAATAGCTTTTTGAGGATTTTTCAATTCAACATGGTGGAAACCAAACACTTTTAGAAATAAATATACTAATGAAAGTCCTCGTTTTGCAAGAAAAAAGTAAACTAGGGAATCTTCTATTGTATCAGATGGATCGTTTCTTCAAGTGAAGTGGCTTCTTTTTTTTTTTTTATTATAGACAAGAGTTTATTAAAATATACATTTATTGTCGTATTTAGCCATACGATCGATAAAGTGAAAGAAAATACCGAATTTTATTGGCGTTATCAACGTTACGCATTTATCCGGAAATATTTTGAGCTTCCATCATTTTTTTATCCGCCATTGAACATATTGACATATATTGTACTAGGATTTATTAGTCTTCGATGGAAGTTTTTCCCAACAATATGTCGTAGTCAAGGTAATGCTGACGATCATGGATCAACATCAAAAGGAATAATCCGAATTTTTAGTAAGATTCATAGCTAAATTTGTTTGCTTTAGTTTAATCAATACATAAAATTGGTTTAGAAATGATTCCGATAAATGAAACCAAGCAGAATGACCAATGGAATGTATTGGAAAATGCAGCTACTCATATTTGTGCTCGTTCAATACTCGAAGAAAATATAAAGACAAATATTTTAACAATAGAGTCGATTCATTCAGAACAAATATTCAATACTAATGAGTATGACTATATTTGTCTTTTATTTTATTTTAATAATAAGTTTTGCATAGGTTCGGCGTGAGAAAATCAAATA
Organism: Rotaria sp. Silwood2; assembly: GCA_905329745.1. NCBI lineage: Eukaryota > Metazoa > Rotifera > Eurotatoria > Philodinida > Philodinidae > Rotaria > Rotaria sp. Silwood2. The sequence continues at coordinate 265,636 of CAJNSZ010000104.1, forward strand.
CTGATCAGGAACAACTCATTTCGCGTCTAGATAAAATCGAGTCATTTCTTGCTTATAATCAACGAAAAATTGAACGAGTATAGGCTTTTTCTAAATTAATGAAATAATTTTTATGTTTAATTTTTATTTATCTAGATTTATACAGAAATAAAAGATCATGAACAGCAGGTAAACATGAAAGTTGTTCTTTTTTTTTTTTTTTTCTTTCAACGATCAAAGTAATGGTATATTTTCAGATAAATGAATCGCTGCAACAGATAATGAATGCTATTGAACGAGTAAAAATGAATGACCATAATGAACAAGCACCAACATTAGAGTTATCATCTACTTATAATGATGCACAGTTGCCAGCTTCGACAACTATAAGATTCTGAGCCAGAAACCTATTGAATTGTGATTTGTATTTTATTTAAGTTTGATTCGCAGCACTTTTTTTCTCATTTTATTTGAATAATTTAAAACGTATATATTCCTTTTCCCAATAATAAAGATGCTCATAAATTCTGCTTAATCACGTAATTTATTTGTAAATAATGAGAATAAATGGAATCCATTGAAGATTATTCGATATCAACTGATCCGATTTTGGGTGGGTGGGGGTGCCGATGTGAATGGTTCTATGTAAAGAGAAGACCTACACCCACCCACACCCATATCCTTCTTCTAAAGATAATAGGTTTACGCTCGTTCTGTAATAAAAGTAAAGAAATATATAATGTGACATTTTCATTTCTCAAAATTTCATAATATACTTTTATGCTTCACTACTTCTTGATAAATGAAATAAAACGAATAAAGAAGAATAATGCTGGACGAGTACTTTCACTAGAGCAGTTATTTCGAGGTCTACCTTTTCAAATGTTTTTTTTTCTAATATTGCAATATTATCCAAAAGACTTGCTGGAATTTTTCTTTTATTGAATTAGGTCTCATCGTATTAATATTGAATCGTTTTCATACCAGGCTTTGAATGTGACGAGACAGTCTTGACTTTATATCGACAAAAGAAAATATAACTGAAGAATTTTTCCAAAATGAAGCAAATGTACAATACATTCAGTAAAACATTATCAATGATAAACATACATGAAGTCAAGACTTCCATAACATATATATTTTATTTTTTATTAGTCCATATATATTAATTTTCTCTCTTTAAAAGAGATGCACTGATACTGATTTGCAAAAAAAAATCATAAAATTTGCCTTGGTTTGTTTACCATAACCACCTGATTTTTTTTCATGCAACTTGAAGCCAATCAAGGCTGATAAATTTGATTACCGTTGTCACAGAAATTCAACTTGGCTAGTCTCAAATATATTTGTCATCATTCACAGTATTGATAAAATCGACAAGCTATAGAAAAATCAAGCTTGTTTCTCTTTCATCTTTTGCACCATCTGTGCGTAAAAGCAAAGAAAAGAAAGATGAAAATGTCGTTCTCTTGTCCAAACTTAAAGAATAGAAGAGGAAAGTAAAAAAAGAACAAACTTGTTTCTATGGTAGACGCGAAGAGAATAATCATAATAGAGATTAAATATATATTTGCATTGTCCGTCGTTATGTACATTAGATTACATCGTGGAAATACGTATTTTACTTTATATTCTGATTAATGACCTCCACATTTTTTGCTTGTTAACAAATGGATAATCCTCCTCCTGATCGTCAAATAAATTCGGTTCCATATCCTCGAACTAATCTATTAACTGAAGATGAATTATTCGATCCATCTTCTGGTTTACCATCCATTTCTCGTTTAAAAAAACATTTACAAGACGAAGGTCGTCTTGATGAAGGATGTGCTCTACGTCTTGTCGAACTTGCTCGACAAAAACTTGAACATGAACCTAATATTTTAATTGTTCAACGGCCAGTTACCATTGTCGCTGATATTCATGGACAATTTTATGATCTTTTAACGATATTAACAGCTGGTGGTGATCCAGCTAAAACATGCTACTTATTCTTAGGTGATTATGTTGATCGAGGACAATTTGAATGTGAATGTGTATTTTTGTTATTTGCACTCAAAATTAAATATCCACAAAATATTAATTTACTTCGAGGGTATGTTTTCATTTATTTTTTCGACACTAAATTCCACAAAATTAGTTTGATCACTCATAATTAGTTAAAAGATAAGAAAAAAAACATTTCTGGGATTGCTATAGTAAGAAAAATGGCATTTGTACTCAACAACTATTTAAATTCTCTTAAGAATTTTACATGAAGCTTATAACAAGGAGACAGGAGAAAACAGTTCTGTTCAGTGCATTAATTAATTTTACTGTTTGAACTCGTTTGTGTGAACTATAACTTTATTTTCACTATTGATTTCATTCTTGAAATTCTCACAAAATTTATAAATCTAAAAAATAATCAAGTAATCAAATATCTTGTAGAAATGAACGAAAAGAACTCTTGTCTGATAGGTTTAGTAAAACAAAAATGTTGGAAAGAATATAGCAATAAATATAGACTATGTGCTAATGGCTAATACCGATGAATTCCATATGACACGATCTTTCTTCACCTGCGCAACTTTAAAGCACGGCATAATTTGATGTTAAATTTTTTTTTGTAATACGAATTGCTGAGTCAAGATAATCGTTTTTCGAAGTTATTCAATTTAAAAAGAAATCAATGATCTTCATGATCTACTTAGTTATCTGCTGTATTTATGGAGCTTTTTTTTTCACTTGCTTTTCTTCGTTGAAGAATAGACAAAAGCATCATTTACTTAGTTCGGTAAAAATGATTGCTCGCTGTTAAATGGCTGTTTAACATTCGTCAATGTTGAATAATTTCCACGAGATAAAAATGTCATAAAGATTTAAAATAGAGAAATATAATATGAACTACCATTTGGCATTTAGAAGTTGTTCAGATCGTTTAATCGAGTTAGATTTCTTTATGAACATATGATTGTTATCAAAAAGATAATTGCCATTTGTTTTTTTAAGAAATCATGAAACACGTCAAATGGCAACAGCCTTCCAATTCAAGTTGGAATGTGAAAAAAAATATGGTTCACGTGCATTGTACGATGTTTGTATGCAAGCTTTCGACGCATTACCTTTGTGTGCTTTAGTTGATAATAAATTTCTATGCATGCATGGTGGACTATCACCTGAAATTCGTACATTGTCTGATATTGAAAATCTTGATCGTTTTAAAGAAACTCCTGATTCAGGTCCATTATGTGATTTAATATGGTCTGATCCAAGTGCAGATTTCGATAATATTAATGATCAACAACCTGATTTTAAACTCAATGAAGTTCGTGGCTGTGCACATTTTTTTTCCTATTATGCTTGTCGAGATTTTTTACTTCGAAATAAACTTTTATCAATAATACGTGGACACGAAGTACAAAAAGATGGTGTACGATTTTTTCGCCAATCATCTCGTACTAAATTTCCTGTACTCATTTCTTTATTTTCGGCACCAAACTATTGTGATACATATAATAATGAAGCCGCTATACTTAAAATTAATGCTAATCAACAAATGTCTGTTTCTCGAATTGAGGCACATCCTCATCCATTTGTCTTGCCAAATTATGAAAATGGTAAAATAAAAACAATACTTTTTGTTTTTCTCTAAGAAAATATTGTTTCTTATTATAGGATTTGAATTTGGTGAACGATTTATTCTTTATTATGTAACTCATTTTCTTCTTTCTATTTTGAATATGTATTCACCTAAAGAGTTAGCTGCTGAAGATGGTCGTGAAGATAAAACTGCTATAGAATTATTGAATAAAAAACGATTAATTGAAACCATGGATCAAGCCTATGCTCAAGTGAAAAACACAAATAATATTGTACTTAATTTACTTGGTCTTACACCATCTTATAAGGCTTATACAGATTTACTGGCTCGACCAGACATTCAAGCATTAATCAAAGAAGCTGAAAAAGGGCAAATTAAAAACTTTGATCAATCTATTCAATTAGATCAAATATTTGAACGACGACCAAGTGCTTGATCATTTTAAAAAAACAGTATAAACTTTTAGAACAGAAGTTTGAGAGCTTGCAATAACATATACCTTCAGAAAAAAAATACTTAGGCTCTGTATTTCGAATATAGGTATTTCCATTATAAAAATGCATTTTTAAAAAACTAATTACATATTCTCAAAGCCCGTGGAGTTTTCTATCACCCTTTATGATTAGGCTTTAGTTTAGACCTATTCATTATCCAAATAAATTGAATACAATGAAAACACCCTCAAATGCAGATTCTCACAGATATGATTTTTTCACTGTCATCAAAACTAGTTTTTATAACTTTTCATCACTATAAAATTATCTTTTTAGAAAAGTAATTATATATTCTGATAGAGCAAAAACTTTTCTAGCATCTATACATTGAAGAAGAATAATTCGAATATTATATTGGCACGCTGCTTGACAAACTCTAACAAGTAGCTTTTTTACTATATCTTTCGTTTTTGTTCAAAACTTTACAAGATAGAGAATTTCGAGCTCTATCAAAATCTATAATTGCTTGTTTAAAAATTCATTTTCCTAGTGACTATATTTTTAAAAAAGGAGAAAAATAACAATTTTTGGTACTTATCGATTAATGCTGTTTACATTGTACTCAAATTATTTTTCAATCAATGAATGCAAGAAAATAGGTAAATATATAGGATGATAGAGAACTTTGTACTCTATCAGAATATATAATTACTTTTCTAAAAAGGTAATTTTATAGTGATGAAAAGTGATAAAAACTATTTAGTTTTGATGACAGTGAAAAAATCATGTCGGTGAGAATCTGCATTTGAGAGTGTCTTCATTGTGTTCAATTTATTGGGATAATGAATAGGTCTAAACTAAAACTTAATCATGTAGGGTGATAGAAAGATACACGGGCCTTTGAGAATATGTAATTAGTTTTTTAAAAATGCGTTTTTATAATGGAAATATATTCGAAATACAGAGTCTAACCTATTTTTTTTCGGAGGTATATATCATTAAATATTTTATTTCTATCCATAAAAACTAATTTTAATCTTCCAATAAAATCAAACTAAATAAAATGTCTTATAAACTAGCGAAATGATTATTGAATTTACTTTAAAACATTACAATATTATTCAAGCATTTGTTAAACTGTATGATACTTTCAATTCATTATTAATAAAAGAAAAACAAAGCGAAACAGTTATTGTCTTGATGATATTTAGTAATACTGTCCGATGAAAACTATCTGAAGGTGAGAGCCGGACTAATGATCAATGTGAGAGTGAAAAAGATACTAGATATGTATTGGTCTCATATTTGTTTACATATCTCTACCATATATATTCTGCGTTTCTCTGATTCATCTTATTTATCTTGTACATTATTGGATGGATTCTTTCTGTTTTTCACATCTTCCAATGCATTTTTATGTACCTTCTAATATGTTTCTCATATGTCACGATGAACATTCGCTATTCAAACCATTTTCTCGTATTTATTTCGCTTGCTTGTATCCATATGGAAGATTCCTGAATATGTAATGCCTCTCACCATATTTCTTTTTCTTCGTACATTTAATAGCTTTGAAATAGGAAAAGCAAAGTGTATCATTGGAAGAAGAAAATTTTAAAATTTTCCAGCAATAGATTATGCTAGTAGTGAAATAGAAAACAATTTTATTGATCAAGTTTTTCAGAAAAGCCTTTAGAAAAACTAAAAACGAAAGTATATATGATCAGTTTAAATTATTCTTAAGAAAAGTTTTGTTCATTTTCTTTTTGTGTGACTAAATAATACTTTTTCATGTATCTGCAAAAATGGGTAGGTGTGAGTATGGGTATAGCAGACAAGTATGTCAACACTCACATCCACATCCCACAAATCTAAATGTAAATGTAGAAAAAACTCGAAGAAATGAACTTGTAAAGATTCATATAAGGTTGACATAATTAGTCGAAATTCATAAACATAAATATGAATTTTTGGTTGTCGAAAAACAAATTCATTCAATATGTTATCAACAAGACCGAGAAGAATTAAAATCATTAAAGAATAACGTTTGAGTTGAAAACATATTATGCTTCGATAATTGATATGTTGGCATTTGATAGCATTATTTATGTAATAAAACTAATCTTCTGTTATGATGAACTAACAAATATTTCGAAGAGATTTTTACGGAAGAATAATCTTAATATTCAAAGAACGAAAATTAATATTGTTTTCGTTTATTATGACTTATGAAAATAAATTTTACTTTTCAAACTAAACTTACAACATAGAATTTCAATAATCTATTTTAACATCAGTGTTTTATGATAGATTTGATTTGTATTGAAATATATTTTACACCATTGAATCAAAAGAAACAACATATCATATGATACTATGATTTATTTAGCTTTCTCTTATATTTAACAGTTATAATCGAAACGTCTTAGTAACCTTATCGATAGAAAAGTGTAGACTTATGTATTTCTTTCTTTCTTCCTGTGTAAACAAAGATAAAATAGAGTCTATTTTGAATAACCTAAGATTTTATCATGATTCATTGTTGTGTTCTGCCCGGTGACGTATATACAACTGCTTTTAATATATATATATATAATATGAAAAGCTTTTATTTTTGTAGATAAAATGTCATCTATTGAACAACCTATTCCAACTAGTCAATCAGCATTACAATGGGTTAGAGTTAATGATAAAAATCCATTTGAATGGACAACATCAGCACCTGTTATTGACCCATCAAAATTAGATGATAATCAAGTTTTAATTGAAAATCATGCTGTCGCTCTCAATCCAATCGATTATAAAATAGCAGCAACAAATTTTGCTAATATAAAATTACCAACTGTTACTGGTTTTGATGTAAGTGGTCGAATTGTTGCTGTTGGAAAAATGGTGAAAGATTTTAAAGTTGGTGATGAAGTTTTTGGAGTTTTAAATTTAAATTCAAGTAATGGAGGAGGAGCACTTCAACAATATTCGGTTGGAGAAGTTGATACATTGATTCATAAACCAGCAAATATTAGTCATACAGATGCAGCAACACTTGGTATAGCATTTTTATCGGCTATGGTATGTATTTTTTTTGATTACTTGAAAGATAATTATTTATTATATTGAATAGGATGGACTTCGTCAAGTTAATATTGATTCATCTACATCTATTTTTATTCCTGGTGGCTCAGGTGGCGTTGGTCATTTTAGTATACAAATTGCTCAAATTCGAGGAGCTAAACAAATAATAACATCAACATCAAAAGATGAAGGATTTAAAATTCTTAAAGAACAATATAAAATAAAAGATATTATAAATCATGCTACAGAAAATATTGTCGATCGTGTATTAGAATTTACTCAAAATCAAGGTGTTGACATCGTGTATGATACTACTTATCTTCCCTCAAGCTATGAAAAAACAATAAAAACAGTTAAAGAAGGTGGTTCATGGATTGTTCTTCGTCGTTTTGGACAAGATAATACTAAAGAAATCAATAGTCTTAATGAACGAAAAGCAAAATTTGTTCTGGCTGATATTGGACGTTATTGGTTAGGATCTGAACGAACACAAATAAAAACATTTTTTCAAAATACATTAACACAAGGTGCACAATGGATTGAACAAGGAAAACTTAAACCATATATTAATCAATTAATTAAACTTGAAGAAGCACAATATGCACTTGAAAAAATTAAACAAGGAACTGGTGGATTTGGAAAAATTGTTGTTAAACTATTATAAACTTTAAAATTTTTTTAGTATGTAAAATAAAAAGAAATAACTTTATGTTATATCAAAAGTTGTTTTATCGATCCTTTTGGCAAATAGAAGTGTATTATAATCTTCTTCATTGATACAAAATATGAAAAACATTATTCATTGTATTTGCGATAGATGAGAGTAAAGATCATCCCTCATTTGTTGTTATTAATGACTATAAAGGCATCGTGCAAGATAAGACAAACAGGTTTTACAAAAAGCTTCTTTTTTTTTTTTACTAAAAACAATATAACTGCTTTGATACTGAAATCGCTCTTGTTTATTCAAACAAAAAAAGTACGAAATAGAACTTTTTTCTATTATGTAATTGATGATTTTCTATTTATGTTGAGAATACTTATGAAGAAGAATAATTATTAGTTCAATTGAATATTGATTAATCCACCATTGAATTTGATCATTTGATATTGCTTTGGAGTTTTTTTCTTTACGTCATTTTAATGTAAAAAAATGTTTTTCAAGATCGTCGTCGTTTGTTTTTTTCGAATTTTTATTGTTTATTGTTGATGAAATTTTTTCTTCATATTTATTTTCTGATAAATCTATTGTAACTCATTTTGTTGATCCGTCGAAGAATTCATTTCAAGATGAATATTTTAATTATCTGTTGATTGAATCGAATCCGTTTGACGGAGTAGAGTTTCATATTGATAAAAAATAGGATACTCTTCAGAAGATGATACAATCATTTCTAAAAGTATTTTTAATAGATTGTTCGATTATATTTGATGAATTATCATTTCTATTGATTGTTAGTGGAAGAGGATCTGATAGAGAGAATTTTTCATTATCTATGTTAAACAATTTTATTTATTTATAAAAATTTCAATAAATTATTTAATTATTGATCTTATTGCTGAAAATTAATTAATCTCGATAATAAATCTGAATCAGTTGATTTATTTGTTTAATTCTATATAATTGAATAAATTGCTCATGTGTATTTAGAAGAAAATAGTTAGAAACAATATCTTTTATTGAAAGATATAAAATTGTTTTTTTGAATCAGCTGATGATTTTGTCCTATATGGTATTGTATCTGTTTCATGAAAGAGTATTGATTGACAATACGAGTTATTTGACTTGCATTTATTTGAAGATGATGAGAATTTCTTTTCTCTTGAAGTATTAACATATCTTTTCTTTCAAATTCATTTCACATTGGCAAAAATATAGATGAGTAAGTCAGAATTTTCTTCGAACCACCATAGTTGAGTAGCTAAGTTTTTTTGGTACATACCTCCAAGATAGTGTATTCGAACCTTGGCGTTATCGGACATAGAATGATCCTGCACAACACATTGCCGGTTGTGTGTTTCAAATCATCCTCCTGATAGCCATAGTGACTACGTTGGAAATTACACGGGTCTTTGTGGCAAGTATGTGATTAGTTAGTGTGTATGGAGAACTAAAATGATTGAGAGAGAAGAACTTTGCGTCAGATCGGCTGTGGATGTGTCGGTTTAGCGTGTGGACCAAGCGATGATACAGAACTCTGCCTAGCATTTTATTCCAAAAAAAAAAAACTTGCATATAATTATTTATGTATATCCCTTCGTATTGGAAATTGATCCATAGAGCAATTAGAGAGACAATAAGCATATATGATTATGTAGTCTGGTAAAGAACTTTGAATATCGACTTCAGCTAGGTCAGACCGCCAGATGAGAACTAGAAAAGGATTCAAAATATAATTTTGAATTTCATCGTATATATCTTGAGCGACGTTTCAGTCATATAATATAGTAAGTAACGGGAATCAGATCACGTTCTTATTGATGGCTATTGTCTTTCTGGTTACTCTATGGTTCAATTTGCAATACGAATGGACAATATTAATTTTATTTTTGTCTGCAACCTACACCTAAGTGGCAACTAATCAGCCGTCAAATATTCATATAGAGTTCGAAAATCTTATCAAGCCAACCATGACATCCTATTTGTGGTTCACTCACACTCAATAACATAAGATAAATACGTCGTTTTCTTATTCATATCTTACTGTTTATGACTTTAATTTTGAGAATAATTAATGGAACAATCGATACACTTATGATATCAATTTGAGATCAAACGATAGCAATGGAGGCCCAAAAATGGAAAAATCAAGCGGACTGTTTAGTTTGGTCAGAAGGATAATTCGAATGAACTATCTTTTGAATGCATTATTCTTCGATAGAGATATCTCCTGACAATGAGAATCAATTGAAGCATGCTCACATGACATCGATGATCCAGTTACAAAATAAAGGTAAAATATGATCGTTGATCGATGAGAAAGTTCAGAATAGAAAAACGTTGAGAATATATTCACTTTTTCGAAACTTTGATAATATAATAATGTTGAAAGATATACGAATTTTATTACATCAAAACAGCAAAGGTTCTAAATGTAGATATTACAAGGACTTGCTTATTTACTTATTCATTAAAAACTCGTCAACTATTATTCACAAATAACATCACACTAGTGAATAAAAATCTTGTTCGTTATCTTGCTTTATCTGATGGTAAATATCTTGCTTTAGTAACAGAAGAAAGCAACAGTGAAGAAAAATTACAATATGAGTGAAGATGTGAGTGTCTGAATGTAGTTGGGAGATGCTGTGGAGTGTGGGTATGAGTGTAGGTGAAGAGAAGATAAATATTCACATCCAGAATGTGTTAACATGATCATCTTATTTCAAATATTTATTAGTTAATCTTTCTTTTCTTTTTGATTTCTTTTGCAACATTTCACACATAAATAATATACGATCACTGAAGGTAGAACAATGCAAATAAGTACTATATCGAGTATGTATCGTTGATAGAATGGGAGTGTATTGTGAAATGGTACATACCGATCTAAACTACCATTCAAATAGAATAAAAGTTCAATCTCTTCTACGGCTCTTTTCACACCACCAGCATGTTTCATTTCAAGTGACATTAATCGAACGGCTCGTTCATATGAACTATTGTTCCATATTATTAATAGTTTTGTTGTTACATCAATTTCTGAAAATGTATAATCATGAAAATCAAGTGGGTTTAGTAGTGATTTCAACAGAGATGGTCGTGTAAATAATGATTCTCCGACATGTGAATGATATATTGCCATCGCATTACCGAATTGATCTAAACATAATGGTAAACATAAAATAAGTTTCTCAAAGTAAGGGTGTGGGGTGTGGGTGTGGGTGTGGGGTGTGGGTGTGGGTGTGGGTGGTGTGGGTGTGGGTGGGTGTGGGTGTGGGTGTGGGTGTGGTTGGGGGGGTGGGGGCGGGGGGGGCGTCGATGTGGGTGCGAGGCTCCTCC
>CAJNSZ010000104.1:276806-297272 GCA_905329745.1 Rotaria sp. Silwood2
AAACGAATTTAAGTTTGACGAAAACTGGTGAATTTCATCGATGAATAAGTAACAGCAATGAAAATACTTATTAGATATCAATATACCTATTTGTAATATGTAGTTGAGAGACATCAATTTTGTGTTGGGATATTTCTTTTTTTATACAATTTATTCTATTTTGAGTATTTCTTTATCTCATCTAGTTTTTATATGTATGAATTTTATTTTTTTTTATTCTAAATATTATCGTAATAATAATTAATTTGGTGAAAAAGTATTCGTACCAGAGTGACCAGATCAAAAGTTTTAAAATCGGAAACTAATCAGAAATCAGAAAGAATAGTTTTTTGAGAACTACGAGGCATCTTGTTAAGATGCTGGCATTCAATGCTCCGTTGAGTTTCTGTTCATTGACTTACACTGTATTTTCAAAGGTATTTCATTATGAAGAAAGACCATATAATGAATACATCGTTGAGCTAATGCGCAAAAATCTAATAAAAGCCACTCAATGTCGGACTTTTTTCCTAAATACAAAACCCGTCCGCAAAAAAGGTACACAAAAAAATCACATATATATTGTGTAGATTAAGAGATCCAAAGAAAAAAACGATTATGTAGTATCATCTTGATATTATCATTCATCCTCTGTATGTTTTCGAGCTTGCTTTAATAGGTGCGTTTGAGATAAAATATGTTGATAAAAATTGTTCACAAGAACAATCACCCATTTTTTTTTATTTCGAGTTCAGCATTAACTAATTCCATGTCCAATCTATTACGATAATCTGATATCGTACTTAATTTCGCAAACAAAGCTGTGATCTGAAAAAGTTTCGAATCCAGAAAAATCAGAAGGTCAGAAAAGAATCAGAAAAAAATTCAAATATCAAAAACTTTCCTTATTTTTCAGAAGATCTGACCATTCTGGTTCATACCCAACTTCTCCATAATAAATCGTAATGAATTGATGTTTCTTCTAGGAACTATCGAGAGAAAGAAGATTAAGTAGGGTGTGGGTGTGTTTACGGGTGCGGATAACACTGAGTTCGACCACATTCACACCCACAATAGAATTGATGCAAAGTGAAACGATACGAAAGAAGCAATTCAGGTGAATTTGGTGTTTCATCATTATGTGATAGATGCAATGAAATTACTCAATCGAGAATCAATGGAAGATGTTGTTGACATATAGTATTGAATTCACATTTAGATACCAATCGAAAATCGAGATGGTAGATTCGATAATGAAGAAAAATAAATTTGTCAAAGCGATAATTAAAACCATAAAATGCACGTAAAAGATAAACAAAATCGATGAATTCAAATAATTCAACTAAGTAGTAACTCGTTGGCCAATTCTTCAAAGTTATCTTTTTACAGTACAACAAAACTATTGCAGAAGTTATATTTTATGAAGAACATAAAATAAAACGTGCATCTCATTTTTCTCTTCTTGTCACCATACATAGACTCGTTTATTTGTTGATATTTCAGTACAAGAAAAGAAAAAACTATGACTGCATTGTAACAAAAAGGATACAGTTATTTCGTTTTTGACGGCACTGTTGAGTGCATCATTCATTTGTTGATAGTTTTTGTGAAGAGAGCGAAACCATTTTTTAAAATAATTTATATAATTTTCAGAATTTTATATAGATGTTTATTCTTGTTTGGTTTTGATATTTCTGATAACAAAATGTCTATTGAAATCAACTATGATGAAGTCGAATAGTTTCAACAGATATTGCTGCAAGTAAAAAAAAACAAGAAATTCGATGAATGAAGATAATATAGTCATTTTAAAATCCATTCTGTTTTTTCAAATAAAGAAACACGACCCATTGAACTGAAATTTTCATCATAAATAGAGTACATGAAATAAGGGAACATGTTTAAGAAAATCCTTCTTTTCGGCAGAACTGCACATTGCAGCCTCCATCAAATGTCATCGGATTGGACGGGAAATTTTTTGAAAACACCTTAGACTAGATTTCAGAGATAATTTAAAATTTTTTAAAATTCTTTTGCTTTTATCAAACAAACCGGTTGACACCAAAAAAATTCAAAGTCAAGATTTAATCTTTCAAGACCCTATAAATTTGCATCAGCAGATCGAAAACGAAAACGATCAATTTCGCTTCTGGAAAATAGTTTTAGACATCTATAGCATAAATTTCAACTCAAATAGTCGATAAAAAAAGTCTATCATAATTCACTTTTGAATATATTGTAAGAGACGGTGAGATAAGAATATAACGTTCATTTCAACTCTTTATTTCAAGAACTTTAAGAGCAGGTACATAATTACGTGAGACAAAACTGCTGCTGTGTCTGATTTTTGAAAGAAACAGTTTGATTCAATTAGATACAGCATTTGTTATGTTATGCTGAAAATAGAAGATAAGATTAAATTATTGTGCTAGAAAACGTATATTTCATTTATTTACAAAGCTTCCGTTATGCGGAGAAACTCTTTCAATAAATGGAAGATGGATATTGTTTACTCTAATAACTGATAAAAGAACATCATTTATAATAATGAAAAGTGTTGGGACAATTTCCATGGAAATATTTTCCATAGGCATTAATATTAATTCTCAAATGTCAATGTTTTCTATACAAACATTCTTCATGATAAAAATTTGATCTGTTAATTAAAAATCCATTACACCTTTAACCACCTCGATTTTGATTTTGACCTATGAAAAAATAGGCTGTCTAAAACAAGATTTTTTAAATAAAGTTCAGAGAATTGATACTTTTCATCAACAAAATCATAAGAAAAAAAAGGAGGAAGGAATGTACTCTGTACAACACTGAAACAGACAATTACACGTACGTGCAAAATTAAAAAATCTGTTTGTGCTTTCCAGTCATTACCTTGAAACCTTACTATTCTTCAGTTAAAATAAAAAACTAATATTTCTTCGATAAAAAATTTATTATACATTAAATTACTTAGTTTGATGAATCTTCTTAGGCTTAAATTTGAAAGTTGTTCCTGGATACTCATATTTTGAGATCGAAGTAAAACAACGTATTTCTACAAAACTAATCCAAATTACTCTAGTAGATTACTTTTAATAATGAAATTCTCTTTCTTATTTTCTCTTTAAAAAAAAAATTACGTTGAAGAAAACTATTCTTCTAATTTTTCTCCATACTTGACATATCGCTAGAAAAGTGAGAGCATAGTCTAATTTAAAGACTAAAACCAGTTGATCAAACACATTACGTTCGAATAAGATTGATTAAACATAAATATGTCTTCACAATCTTCATCCACCGATGTCATCACTACACTAGAATCAATAGCAACATATTTATTTCGATTTGGTGGTCTCATTTTGGTTGTCTTTGGTAGTATAGGTTGTATACTCAACGTTATGGTATTTTCTCAAAAATCTTTACGCAAAAATCCATGTGCTACCTACTTGGCAGTTGAGAATATTTTTAATTTGCTATTTATTAACTCATTACTCTTATCTATAACATTAGAAAGTGGTTATAGTATTTATTTTACTTCAAAGAATATTGTTCTCTGTCATTTGTGTTATTATACATCATTATTTTCCAATGTTTTAAGTTCATATTGTTTAATCTTAGCTTCAATCGATCGAGNTCAATTGATCGAGTTTTTGTTACTTCACCAAATGCTTCTACTCGACAACGAAGTACTTTACGCTTCAGTTATTTCTGTATTATTGGTGGAACAATATTCTGGATGTTATTTCATAGTCCTTCATTAGTCTTTACAAATATTACACAAATTGGCGAAAACATTTATATGTGCTTTTATCATGTAGGGTTTTATCTGGCATTCATTAGTTTTTATTCGATTATCAAAGAAAGTTCATCTACTTTGTTATTATTAATATGTGGAATATGGGCTGTGAAAAATATTCGACGTTTACGACGTGTTATACTTCCGATTGTTTCATCATATAGTACGGTTGTAAGATACGCGGGTTCACATATTATTCATTCAANGAATGTGATAAATTTAACATTGGATCAAAAAATCATAAGAGAAAAATGCGAATTTTACTTTCCAAATGTTGAATCATTAACATTAGAAAATGAATCGGATACTTTGACATATGATGATAATTATTTTCTATATATAGAACATGTTCAACTTTTGAAAAGAATTGTTAATTTAATTAATTTAAAACATTTATGTGTTTCATCAAAATGTAAAATAGATATGTTATCAGTATTATTAGAAATATTCAAACAATCACCACAACTATCATCATTAACTATCGATCCATTTATATTATCGATATTATACAATGATAATGAATTATGCAGATATTTGAATAAAATGATTAAAAAATTAGATATATACAAAGAACATAATGATATATTGTATGAGTTTAATACAATTCCGAAATTTTGTCAAGTATTTTCAAATCTTACACAATTAAAATGTAATATTCGACAATTGAATAGTTTGTTATTTTTGTTAAATAATTTACTAAAATTATCATATTTATTTGTTGTTGTATCATTAATGGATGAAAATTTTATTGATCAATTTAAAGATGAAATATTGAAATTGAACGTCATCTATGAAATAGATTATGATTATTTAACTCATGGGATATCGAAGACAAAAATATGTATTTGGATCGATTGAATTTTATTTTTATTCAATCAAATAAATAACATGTTACTTTATCTGAAAAGATAAAAAAAAAATTTTTAGATATTGAATTTTGCGAAAACTTACGCACAAATAATAGGTAGGGTATTGCACGAATTAACAATGAATAAAAAAAGTCAATATTGTTTTGCGACGATAACTTATTCTATCAAAATTTAATTCATAATATAGATAAATAAAAGCCAACAATATATGAGTAAACAAGCATCTTACTTTTCGAAAGTATTATATTCAAAAATCAAATTCCATTAAAAGTATTAATAACAAAAAAAAAATAAAGTTTACTTAAATTATCAAATGTACGTTTTATAGAACATATTTCGGTATTTCTTCAGATTACACACACATACCCCTTCGCCTTTGCATAATGCTGTGCCAGTCAACGTGAATACAGAGAAAAAAAAACCATTACATCTAAACTACAATCAATCCAAAAAGTATTATTCGAACACTTAAGATTATTCCCATTCTTCTTCAAAATCTATTTTGCTCCAGGTTCATGCAAATTGCATAAAATGTTTAACTTCATACCATGTGATTTGACTAAGATATTCACGAAATAAGAGTTCACAATATCTTATTTAGCAATCTGAAAGTTTCTGTGGATTTTCTTTTTTTTTTTTGTTTTTAAATATTTACTTTGTAAGCAGCGAAAACAAATGACATTTCAATAACCCAAGAAAAACTCCGAAGTATTGACTTTTTTGGGTTATTGAAGTTATGGGTTTGAGTGTTGTTCTCATTGTTGCTCATATTCAGATCTCATACGCACACCCACTCACATATCACACAACTACTTTCATTCGTTTCATTTTCCCAAGTAATTAGTTAAAATGAAAAATATCATTCAGAGCACACTAAAAAATCAAAATTAGTGCTTTATTTTGTTAAAAATTTCACGATTTTTTATTAAATGTGTTCTTTATAGCTCTCAATTAGAACGCTGTTCGTATAGTTCATTTTGAATTGAGCTACATGCGTTTAAAATGAATAATATTCGCATTCACCTGGTGGTCGTTTGTCAAAATAAAGTTGACAAACGTCTCTTGGTACAGCTAGATCTTTACAACAATTTTCCCATGGTATTACATCATGTTTGTTGTGTGCGCTCCATTGAAATAAATTTAAGATGTTGTCTGGAGCTCGTTCACGATCCAATGTACCAGCACCTTTATGTGGATCATTCATCCAAATACCTTCTTTGTCATAACAACATTGAGCACCAGGTCCCGTAGTTTTATATCCAAATCGGTAACATCCATGTGCACCTTTGTGATAACTGCATGTATTTGGATGGCTACTTGCTGCACATCCCGAATCGGTTTTCCATGTTTTAGAACCATCATTAAGATCTTGTGGAAAGTTTGCAGGTACACGACATGGACATTTACGTGTTTGTTCCAAAAATATTGATGGATGTGGCTCAGCATTATACCAGTTTTGACATGCCGTTATTTTTTTTGTTACTGCTGCTGACCGACCATTTTGATCAGGAATAATATTTCCATTAAGGCCGACAACTGTTAATGACAGAAGAAGAAAGATGAGCATGGTTTTTCGAATATCAATTCACAAAATGAAAATTCTCTTCATTGTCGACAATGTTTTATACCAAGCTGAAAACTTGACAAGTTTATTGTAATTGAAGAGTTGAATTCAAGTCGTAATATTAAAAATCATGATTTATTGCTTTTAATAGATTAGATTTACTGTAAAATATTATCATCGTAATTCATTTTTGTTAAGAATGTAAATGTGCTTAAAATTTATTTTTGACATTTTAACGACACAATTTATCTATGTTTAATGTATAAACTGTAATTTTTTCCCCATGCTTTCTGTTTTTTAATGGTTATTGATTCATGATAAGAATATTTTGTGAGCATAACAATAGATCAATTATACGCACTGAACTTTAGTGTATGCAGTAAAAAATCTACGCCAATATACGATGTATTTTTATGTTTTCTCGTGATATGGCACTTTGAATTTAAAAATACTTTATGAAAGTAGTTAAGATTAAGTAAAAGTGCCATATCAATAGACGAGCCGAAACAACAACATAATATCATGGCATAGCCAATACTCGGACAAACGTATGATCTGCCTCAGGGCTCTACATTAAGAAATGTGAGTATAGGATCTGTGTGAAGAGAAAACTCTAACGCCTACATGCACACCCTTAATATACTTCTGTTTTTTTCCAACTTTGAACCATTGGACAATTTCTAAATATTTAAAAGAGATTTTTAAAATCGCATAAAAATAATTAACTTCAAATTCTTTATTTCTATTCAATGATTGATACAAAGAAACAAAAAAAAACTTACAGAAATGAATAGTAACAAACACTAGTAAAGAGTTCCTAGATCATCCTTGTAGCGATAAAGATACATTTGTGACTAATCGAGGGATTGATTTGTCCGTTATAAGTTTAAAAAAGCAAAGAATGATTCACGCTAGTATACCGGCAGTCTGATCTGATCGTTTTTAATGATATACAAGTACTGATGAGAAAAAAACGCTACTACTCCCGACTTTGAATATAAGCTTTTAATTGAGGCTTTCCGATGCCTCCTCTTTCTACAAACGTTAGTAACCCGAATCCAAGAGTGAATATCATCAGTTTCGAATTGTTTACAAATAGCCGAGACGAAAGACAGCAGATTATTTTTCCCGTCGCCTCCTAGCAATCGAGCGAGGTTCTAAATGATATTAAATGTCGGGTTTAGAGTATTGCAGAACGTTTCAAAGCCTTTTTTGATATTTAAATGATTGGAATACGTTTCTGAATATTCTAGACTGTTCAGTTTCTGGATGTTGCTTAGATAAATGATTATATGACAGAAATCAAGCATGATGGCTCATGATTCACTGTATTAGCGTACTCAGAATTTTCACGATAGGAGGCTCCTAGTAAAATATAGCCCCAGCGGCTTCGTTCGATCCAGACTCAAAGCTTTGCTTGGATGGCTCAAACCCCATGATTATACTGCTAATTGGTTAATTTGCCATAGCGGTCACATATTCAAATCCAAAAGCAAGAACCGATCTAATTCTAACTTTCAAGCAATAATCGATATTAGTGCTTCTGAGTTTATCAAGATATATAACAGCGCTTTGAAATTTGCTGGGGAGATTATGAATGTTTCCAACATACTTATTTATCAGTTAAATTGCTGATTAGAATAATAATAATAAATTAAGAAAAATGGAATAAAAATATATAAATAAAGATTGAATAGCAACAAACCAATTAGGAAAAAAATTGTGGATGTCGTTATCAGACTAAATGCTGTATTCATGCACAACCACAACCACACTCACACTATAATAGATTATTCCTGTATAATTCCTTCTTTTTTTTTGAAAACTACAGCAACGATTAATGATCAATGAAGTGAAATATCTTAAAGAATTTTCAATAGAATAACAATTGATATTTGATAAATATCTCGTTTGATTCACTGCTTTTCCTTTATTTATTTTTTTTTTGTTGCAAACATTAAATTAATCATTTTAAACTTACAATTTAGATACTACAATAACGATGAGAACTCTTTAATTATAAATTATGTCTCATCAACAACAAGCATGATGAAAATAGAAAGAAATCGAAAGTTTTTGTTTTAACTCTTAAACTTGTATATTTCAATGGTATAAATGGTTGACTTTCAGTTAATAACATATCGCATATGTTAATTACTGTTTATCATTGTAAAAAGAAAAGAAATTTTTATGCATTTCTTTGCATTATTTTTCTTTCGTTATGCATCGATAATACCAATATTGTTCTTTTAACATATATTGTTTTTCTTACGAAGAAATGCCTTCGACTTATCAAAAATAACTGAATAGTTGATTATCAACCATTCTGATTTCCAATATAAAAATAAGAAATTCCGTTAAACTTTCGTGTGCTAGTAAAAACCAAGTTCATAGGTAGTTTTCATTAGAAAAAGCAAACAAACGATTGATCACTTGAAAATATTCCTATGTTGATTTGCTTATTGTTATGTTGTTTTTCAACATACANTAGCATTTTGATTCATTTATTTGAAAATGAGCTTCAACAGGATAATCATTATGTCTTTCACTTGTTGATGAATTAATACAACGACTAATTCCAAGATTATCTAGGACGATCATTTCAACCATCGAGATATGACATCTTAAACGGCTATAAAATGGAGAAATACTGCATTAATTTCTACCATATTTCGCCGTAATCCTTCATACTGTTTTACGAGTCGATTTATTTTGCTAGAAAACGGTCATTATTTCCCCAATATCGCTTCCATTTTCTGGTTTGTCGGGTTACGGCACCATGTTGTAGGACCTGGGTAATTGCCTCATCTGATGTAAATTGAATCTAATCATTTTATTGATCGTAATCTAATACAGTTATTATATCCACCACTTGATTACATTGGTGATATCAAAATTTGTATGCGTTGACCTATTCTTCTTGATTTCATGGCGTTACTACCATTGGATGCAGTTACTTCTCAAGAAGAAAACTCTGTGAATGATGAATCCGAAAAATTAAACATATTATATCTGAGGTAAAGAAGAAAACTTCTTTTAAATAAGAAATGTTATTACCAAGTGTTCGTGCAGGATAGATTAATAAAAGTCAGCGAAAATAAACAATCGAAGTGATGTGATATATAAGAGATATAAGGCGAATAAAGAAGAAACTAATCGAAAACAACAGAGAACAGCGCGAATCGAGATGCATGTTTAGCATAATCCACTGTAACAATATTCAAAATAAATAAGGAACAACATGGATTATATTGATTTAAATGATCAATTTTTGTCATCATTAGTACATAGTGGCTCTTTATTGAATAAAAAAGCTATTATTAATTTATTTGTTCAAATAATACATTATTGCTGCATATAGAATGTTTGTTTTGTTAAAGGTAACAGTTCAGTAAGTTTTATTTCAATATAAATATTATAGCTATTTGATGTGATCTATAGGCGTAAGAGACTAATCAGTTTTCTGATTTTTATCACTTATATTGGAGTAATATTTTGATCGATCATAGTACTCTTCACACAGATCAACCGATGGTAGTACACTTATATTTTTTTTCTACAAAAATGATTTGTAACAAAACATTAGTGAGAAATATTATGCGTGTTCAAAAACAAGCTTCTGATAATGGAAAATATAGCTTGATCAACGATGCCTCATTCTTCTTCATTTGAAAATGGTAATTGTGAGTGTGTGTGTTACTGTAACTAAACGGTGACTCTAAATGGTTCAGCAAAAGATTTCTAGTTTCCATCGTATTTCAAAAGCACAGCAGAGCTACGAACATTCTAAAACGAAGACAGATCGGAAATTAAATGATTACGTTTCTCATTGTTTAACTTTTCATTATACAAGTGATACTTGAAAGCATTGATAAAGTTCAAAATAATGACATTCTGAAGGTTTTGTAGATGTTATTGGATATTTTCCACATTTCTTCTAGTTCTACTAGGCTTTGAAAATCTGCTGATAACATGCTCATGCAAATATCGAAAGGTTGTAGCTATCACATCGAGAGATATTTTTAAATTCTACAGATACCACATCTAGGTAGGGTCCAGAAATCTGAAGGTTCGATCTCTAAGTAGATTTCTAAATGCTACAGTATCAGTTATCGATGTTTGTCAATCCACAAATAGATAAATGATATTATGTAGTTAAAATCGAGTTATTTTCATTAGTAAACTCGCCATCAACTAATATCGATATCTGTATTGATCAAGAATCGACTTAATAGCTCTATCAGTTTAAGACTCTCTTTATATTTTTTCTTATGTTATAAAATATCGAATCGATTGATCGATTTGAGAAATATTCTATTCAGGCATTACTTAATAGAAGAAAAAAGATCAATAAGAATTATAAAATAAATATAAATTTTCTGTCAATGAAAATTTATTTAATCTATGTTACGAAATTTTCTTGAAATACAATTTGTAGTTTATTCAAAAGTGATTAAAATAAAGACGCCTGGTGATTTTCACCTTTCGTAAACTACAATTATCAGTGTTAAATGAATTATTAATATTGCATTAAAATATATCATAAATTTTCGAATTTATACTTCCGTTTTGACGAAAGCATGCAAATGTTTTTTGATTGAAACGAAGTCAAACATTTTCTTGTTATTTGCTCTACACATTAAGGTCTAAATAGAGTTTTATGCAATAAAAGTTTAAGTCTTTTATCTCAGTTGGGAATGATTAAAAAAGAAATAAACACAGTATGAGAAAACTAATCGTGTAAATATTTATCTACCTTTATGTTATAGTTTATCATTACTCATAGTGTAAAATGAAAATCACTC
Source organism: Rotaria sp. Silwood2 (assembly GCA_905329745.1). NCBI lineage: Eukaryota > Metazoa > Rotifera > Eurotatoria > Philodinida > Philodinidae > Rotaria > Rotaria sp. Silwood2. The sequence continues at coordinate 287,817 of CAJNSZ010000104.1, forward strand.
AACCATGCCGTGAGAATATTATACTAGTACTCATGTTGGAAATTTTTTCTTTACATTACTTTGATAGACTCATTTGCTGCAAATAAATACAGTAGCAACGGTCAACTGTATACAATAAAATCACATAATTATTCACATATTTTCTTCTCCAACATGTATAATTATTCACGCTCTTCGAAACGACTATTGGCAGAACTCAAAATTTTGACCAAGAATCTTGACGTTCAATCATACTTTCAATACGAAAATTCAGGAATTGATGAAAAATTAAAAGAATTTTGTATATACGGATATTTATTACCTCGTGCAGAACCGTATAAGCATGGCTCATTTAAAGTACGTATTCGATTAAGTCCAGAATATCCGTTCAGAACACCGCAGATGGACCTGTTAACATATATTTATCATCCAGCTGTACGCAACAATGTTTCACGGCCAACTATGTGTACTGCATGTGGTTGTTATGAATGGACGCCGAGTAATCTTATCAGCGCATATATAAAATATTTTGTAAACGTAATCGATCAACCGGAAGCTATTGGAACGTATTGCGTGCTTAATTCGAAAGCTAAAATGCTGTATGATGAAAATAGAGCAGAATATGAAGAAATAGCTCTGGCAATGGTAAAGGCGTATTCGTGTCCACGCTCAGATCTATCCATTATTTCATTGAAATTCACTGTCAAGAAAATGATTCTTAAACAACTTGACTTTAATTCGGCTAAAATTAATCAATTACCATTAATGAATCACTTGAAAGAATATCTGCATTCATCATTATATAGAAGTAAAGACACTGAAAAACCATAAAAATTATATCTCTTCCAGTATATGTGAAACAATATTTTTACTGAACTTTATAATATTACATGTACAATAGAACAATCGGGTAGCATTAGTCAGTTGTTGTAAGCACAACACACTGATTTGAAATCACAAATTGTTGTAAAAATTGATTCCTCAACTTATAAAAACCGATATGATATTAACGTCATGTTTTTCTAGCCCATGTAAAATCAAGAGGTGGCGCATAATAAGCAATAGAATGACGATAAAGTTCAAAATCTCTGCAAAAAAATATAAACTACATACGTCAGCATTAATTAGAAATATTCAGCATTGAATCAACACAGAAAAGTCGACCTAATATCAGGTCAAGAGCTTTTTGTTCAATAACTCTCCAGTATTTCTTGAGAGATTCGTTGAGAACTGAGTAAGAGAGGAATTTCTTTTGCTCAAAAGATAAAAGAGAAGTATAATCAGTTTCTCTTTATAATATAGGTTTTCATTTAAAAAAATAATGAAAGTAAAACTTATAGTAGAAGACGAAGTACTAGTCCTCTTTTTACTATTTTCTATTTTTGCACTAACATGTTCAAAGAGAAAAACATCACGTTCCAACCATGATAAAAATAAAAGAAACATGCTGAATACCTAACAGAAATCAATATTGATATTCATGAAAAATACTAATATCGGTGCATAGCAATTAAATAGCTAATACGAAATGAATCGAAATAATTGATCATTGAAAAGCAAAGAAAAACTTAAACAAAATAGAGTTTTTATGACATATATTTCTATCGTTTTGTAACTGACAAAGACATATTTCATGCTGTTTAGTTTCTTAAGATTTTCCTTATTGATATTTAGAAGAATCGGTGTTTCTTATGAAAGTTTACAATAGTCATCACGTTGAATCAATACTCTTATAAGATTAGCGAAATTCGATGAAAGACGATTAGAGTGGAAATTCCAACGTAAATCCTCGATCAATTTGCAAGAAAGTCGATGGAAAAGAAGATAAAACACTTATAATAAAAATTGAAGTTATCTACTCACGAAGGAACCTTTTCAGATGACACCCTCCGTTTTGATTCGTTCGTATCTCATTTAATCGAATATATTTAGGTAGTAAAAAGTCTAAAGGGATTTTTCCCCAATGTTCTTCCTTCAAAAGTTACGGTCGTTTTATTGAATTTTCGACCCATTTCCAGGCATTTACGAAAAATTCAAAATAGGGAATTTCGACTTGATATTTCGCCCATAGATAGGTCTAATGGTCCTTAGAATATCCTGAAAGTTTCAGCTAAAAAGAATGTTTCTTTCTTGAGATATTGAATTTTCAAGTGAACTCGTTTTTTGTGACCAATCTGTGGCAGGCGACTATTTTTTGAAAATTCAATATCTCAAGAAAGGAACATTCTTTTTAGCTAAAACTTTCAGGATATTCTAAGGACCATTAGACCTATCTATGGGCGAAATATCAAGTCGAAATTCCCTATTTTGATTTTTTCGTAAATGCCTGGAAATGGGTCGAAAATTCAATAAAACGACCATAAGTTTTGAAGGAAGAACATTGGGGGAAAATCCCTTTAGGCTTTTAACTACCTCAATATACTCGATTAAATGAGATACGAACAAATCAAAATGGAGGGTGTCATCTGAAAAGGTTCCCTCGTAAGTACTCTCGAACTAAAACATTTCTTCACGCCTACTCAAATTCTAGTTGCAATCTATAGTTTTTACTACACCTTGAAAGCATTCAGATGTAACAATAATTCCCAAATCTGGATGACAAGCTACTCGTTCAACATAACATATTGGACTATTATAATCTGATTTTTCAGTATTAAAAGACAGATTTCATTTGAAAATTGATTAAAGCTTTTTAATCTTTTCTTATAACGTTTTTATTATATGAGCACATTGGAGGGCAATATGAAAAAATTTCAAGACTATAAAACATATTTCCTTAAATATCACCTGTAGCTGTTATAGTTACAGATGACAATAAATTTTTTTTGAATAGTAATAATATATCTATATGCTCGACTACAACTGATTTATTATATTTGACTTGCATAGCAAAAATCATTCAAGAATGAGTACTCTGTGGTATATTTCATTATTTGTTTTTATTGCGACCTACTCACAAAGAATATTTCATAAACAAATTGCACTGTTCGAACCATTCTCCATCTCAAAGGTGTCTAGTTTGAAATTTTTCTTTCTATGAAATAATAGTTGATTGAGTAATTCTATTGAAAGAAGAAATATTTAGATCGAACTGATCTCCTTTAAATATTCTTACAGTCTAACAATTTCAACAAGTTATTCTTCAAAAAACATTGCCATATTATGACACTTGAAAACTAATCAAAATTAAACCGTCTGTCGGATCCATTGTTTTGACTATACTTTAGAAACAAACAAAATACGCACTTTATCAATAACAACCAGGAACAATGTCTATTTTTGTAAGTGCTGTTTCAGGGTGTCTTATATCAAAATGAGTGAATATTTTTGAAGTCTATTACAACTGATAGAATGTACTCATATAATGTTGATATATCTGAATTTCCTATACTAAATAAAGATCCCAAATCGATTCCAGTTATGATATAAACTTTTATTAGTAAAAATATTACAGTTGAGTATATTCCCTCATCAGTTCTCCTCTCTCTGCTTTCTTCAGACGTTGTTTAAGTATGATCCCTAATATTTTGATATTTTCTATAAATCTTATTAGCATTTTGATTATAGGTGTCCTCATGCATTCAAAATTGGTTACAGTAGAGTACATTATATATACTATTTTGTCTCCTTTTATTGTATTATTTAGCTACAAGTCCACCGATATATGTTCCTGGTGGTGATCTTGCACCAGTTAAATATTCTGCTGTTAGTTTAGCAAATTCAACAGCTTTAGTTGATGCATGGGCTCGAATAAATTATAAATTCGATCTTATGTATTCAAAACGAGCTTTTATTCATTGGTATATTAGTGAAGGAATGGAAGAAAATGAATTTAATGAAGCTCGAGAAAATTTAGCTGCTCTTGAAAAAGGTTCATATTATAGAATAAAAACAAAAGAAATATTCTATGTTTTTTATGAATCCTTCTTTTTTATTATTATTATTAAGATTATATTGAAGCAGGACATGATTCAATACAATTGGATTCAGTTCGATCTAGTCTACTAAATCAAGAATAACAAATATGATATGTAACTTAATGAATGTCGAACGAGAAATTTTTTTTTATATTTGTATTTCATTGAAATATAATATTTAGCTTTTGATAATAATTACGTACGATAAAAATCGTTTGCTTTTTATGTGCAAAGAAAAAGAACAAAGATTCTTTTTGTTTTGGTTTTTTCGATAGCTTTTTCTTTGTTATGTCGTAAATGAGAAGCCCAACAAACAATTCATCTATATGATTCATCTAACAACACAGTATTAATAGGTAACATAAGAAGCAAACATTTGTATTACTTGTTGTTTTTGTTTGTATAATCAAAATGTCTTGTCCCGGTCGTTTCAAAATGGTTTTATTAGGCGAATCAGATGTTGGAAAATCTTCTTTAGCACTTCAATTTGCAAAAGGACGATTTCTAGAAAATCCTTACAGTACTATTGGTGCTGCTTTTCTTACAAATACAATTAAAATTGATCAAGATACAACACTTCATGTTGAATTATGGGATACAGCTGGTCAAGAACGGTAAATTTCTTTTGTTATGAATATAAAAAATTAAAAAATTTTATTTCTCTAGATATCATTCTCTTGCACCAATGTATTATCGTGGTGCTCAAGCAGCTCTTGTTGTCTATGATATAACAAATTTTGGTTCTTTTCTTCAAGCAAAAAAGTGGGTAAGAGAATTATATCAAGACAATCGAAATGAAATGATTATTGGCTTAGCAGGAAATAAAACTGATTTAATAGCAGAAAATAAACGTCAAGTTGAGACATGTGAAGCAGCTGAATATGCTGATGAAAATGGACTTATATTTATGGAAACATCAGCTAAACGGGGTGATAATGTCGCAGAAATATTTATGAATGTTGCTAGACAAGTTGCTGTAAAACAATCAGATAATAAATTAATTAAATCATCTAAACCATTGCTACTAAAACCAAATAAATCGTGTTGCAATGGCAATAGTGATCTATAAATCATAATAAATTTCGTTTTCATATTGTTTTTCGTTCGATCATAAGATGTTTGTATTAATAAAAGTATTTTTTTTTTCTTTTTCATCTCATCAATCTTATTTCTCACACATATATATAATAAAGTCATTTAATATATAATTACCTATTCTTGACATAATAGAACTCTTATGCCTATACTATATACGAATAATTATTCATCACCATTACAAAACTATATATATATATATATATATATCTACTTAATATATTTAAGATGAAATCAAGTGGATGAATGAAGTGAACACTTCTCACACACATAGTGAGATGTACCATTGACAGGTGCGTCTACTGACAAATGACTTATCCTTATTTTAATCTCTGTTGGATTTCACCCACTGGCAAAAAACTAATGGAATCGTGAAGATATACTATTTCGTGTGTTAATTGGCCTATAGCCGCTTTATCTTATGAAGTTTCTTCTTTTTTTTTTTTTGTTAAATCGATCGACTGAGGTGATGACGAACTATAAAACATAAATGTGTGAACGATCAAGTCTGATGAGATTAACCATCACCTTTATTGTTCTTTCATCCTCATATGTGTATGTTTTCAATCGATTGACACATTGCTTCATATTGAGTCCATCTGTTATCTCCCTTGTGCGTTGAAAGAAGAAAAAAAAAAAAAAAAAAATTTCACATGGAAATTATCATTATTATTAGAAATGTTTTTTCATGTTCACATTGATGAAACAGAAGAAGATAGGTAATATTATGTTATATTGGATTTTTATATTTGCAGAAAACAAAAAACAAAAGATTTTCGGTAATAAAAATATACAATTCATGTCACGCATTGACACGTTGTTTTTTTTTATTCGCTTGTTAATGTTTGATGAAAAAAAAAGATTGACATGAAATGAATGATGAATAGTAACCCGCTGGCGACAATTATACTCGTCGATCAAAAGACGACATGAGCAAGATGACATCTTGCAAGACGAAAAAGCAAAAAAAAAAAAGATGTACCGCGCAAGTTCAACATTAATAAAACTACTTGAAAATTTTAATTGAAAATGAAAAGAATTGAACATCTAATTATTTCTGGTCAGGCGATGAAAAAATGAGAATTTTGAGAGTAATGGCCGAAGAGCTCGTGACTTCGATCAAAATGATATTCATTTTATGAGTAATAGAAAAAGTCTAGAATGATTTGGTTTTTCAGATCTTCGTTCTTGAGATTTTACACGAACAAAAGTTCTCAATGAGATTAGTAGATTGTGTATTTACTTACACCATTACTTCAAATTCAATTAATAAAAATAATCTATATTGAAAAACTTTCGACCTCTCTCTCTTCAATCCTGACGACCTCGAAACATCCCTATCGAAATTTATGGCAATTAAAATAAGCATAAAGAACAAAATATAGAAAAATTATTGGTTGATTGCATAATATGTATATGATTGGTTGAATGGATATTATGTGTTGATGATGTAAAGAATGTCTCGCCTTGATTACGTAGAAATTGAACGAAAGAAAGAGAGAGAGAGAAATTTTTTGACCTATATATATAAGACTATTGACTACGTAATATTATGTTCATTCTGACATAACTCACACTTGATCTATTAAACAAAAAAAAAAGAAGGTGCTTATAACATCAATAATAATGTCATTTATGATCGATAAAATTCTTGGTTCATCATTACCATCAACAAATACAAAACGAAGACCACTTGAAACATTAACAAATACTCTTATAAATGTCTCATTAAATAGTAAACAAAAAGAACGTCGTATGTGGAAATGTGAAATATGTGAAAAATCATTTGATCGTCCATCATTATTAACACGACATATTCGTACTCATACAGGTAAAATTAAAATAAAAAGATTTTAAATTAATGAAAATAATTCTTTATTTTTTTTATTGTTTAGGTGAAAAACCACATGAATGTGATGTATGTTCAAAAGCATTTTCAACATCATCATCATTAAATACTCATCGTCGTATTCATTCAGGTGAAAAACCACATATTTGTGATATATGTAATAAACGTTTTACTGCATCATCAAATCTTTATTATCATAAATTAACTCATAGCAAAGTAAGAAAAATATTATTTTTGCATAAAACAAACTAAAAAAATTTTTTTTTTTCAACTAGGATAAACCTCATAAATGTTCACAATGTTCAAAAAGTTTTGCAACACCAGGTGATCTTCGTTGTCATTTACATGTGCATAATGGTACATGGCCATATCGTTGTCCAATATGTACAAGAGGATTTTCAAAACAAACAAATCTTAAAAATCATATACTTATTCATACTGGTCAAAAACCATTTCAATGTCAATTTTGTTTAAAAAACTTTTCCCTATCATGTAATCTTCGTTCACATATTCGTACTCATCACAATGAATTTCCATTAGATTTTTCATCATCATCATTTTCAGAAAATCAATCTTCATTGTCAATTGTTGATGATCAAGATGAAAATGAAAATTCTATAATTGATGTTGAAAATCATGATTAAACATTTTTCTTTTTCTTGTTCATTTATATATAACGCACAATGAACAGTGTTGTTTTTGTATATATATATATTTGTGTTTTCGATTAAAATGAAAATAAAAAGAAGAGATTTGATTCCGGAAGTTTGTCTAACATGATGAACGAGACAGATGATTTCATTCAAGATCAAATTTCTTGTTGTTCTCAAAGGAAGGAAGGAAGAAACTTTTTTTTTAATGATTGAACTCATCAAATTCATTTTTAATGACTTTCTTGTTTTTGCTAGACAATGTTGAGCATTGTTTTTCGTTTTATTTAATTCAAATTATGTCATTTGATGTTTTAGTTTTGTGTTCATATGCAAAGAAGATGAAATAAACCGAAACTATTCTAGGAAATAGGACAAATAATTAGACATGTCAATATAAAAAAAAAAAACGCATATGTTCCTATAGACTAATTTCCAAAGTAAACAAGTTCAAAGACGAGTTTCATTTGATGAACTTACATTATGTCTTTCTTCGAAATTCACAATCATTTGCTAATAGACTAATATAAGCAATTTATTATAGAAGAGATAACACTACGATGCTGATTAATGATACATGTTGTTGTTTTTTTTTTCGTTGTTGCTGTTGTTTTAAGATGTAGGGAACTGATTGTCTATATCTTTATAAGTATGGGAAAACATGCGAAAAAAGAATATTTTCTTTTTTTATGAGATATGAGAGTTAAATATGAATTGCTCTAGGGTTGTAAATATGTATTTATTAGAATAATGACGATCGAATAGAAGTAGATGTAAATTATTGTCAGAGTTGTTCACTAGCCAAGATTAACGTTCTTCTTCTTCTTTTCTTTTTTTTTTTGTTTCTTATGCCTCTCAAACGATAATTGCATGTATGCATGTCATGTGAAGATTAAGTGAAGTGTTGAAATCTCGAGAGAGTCACAAAAATATGAATGACCGGAAATAATCACATACAGAACATATATACATACCGTCATTTCACAAGTGCAAATGACTGAAAAATTGATTGAATCGTTAACTAATTACAAATGGAGATCAACATATATATATAAAAGTAGACGATGCCGAATATATATTTATTATGTATGTGAACACCAAAGAAAGTCGAGTGAGCGGAAAAGAAAAAGATATGTAAGAATATGTTTTCAAGTGAACAATCACAACAATTGACCACATCTAATCATCAAAAAAACAAACTCTTATGCAGTATATCTAATATCTGCATATCTGATTATTGAAAAGAAATCAATAAAATATTTATTATAGATAGCAAAATTTTAAATTGATTTCATATTTTTTTTTCTGATAATATTCAAATGCAAATAGTAGTTTGAAAACTTCACATTTTGAACAAACTTTCGGTCCCATAAAAACGATTCTTCGTGGCAATACATCTTTCATAGATGAACACGTCCCTACTATGAACTTTGAACACACAGGTACCTTTTTTTTTTATTCATCATCTCCTTTTCATCATTTCTGATTAATTCATTATAAGTGTATACATACCAGGGAAAATAATGACATCAAAACGTTATCTCACATTACCCATTTGACTCCTATTGCTATAGAGACTTCGAAATTTATGCGGTCATTGTTAATAGTAAATGTCCATTACCCAGTAAGTTTAAGCCTTTTTTTCTTCTGGATGGTTCGTGGGTAGGGTTATGCGAGGTGAAGTTTTTTTGGATCGGATTTTGGCCTCGGCCTAGAAAAAAATGAACCCAGAATTTATTCCTATTTTTTTTTTAAGTTGTTTCTCTTGAACTATGTTTTAATTAATGATTTATAAAATAATTCGTTTAAAATCATAGAATATTTAACCATGATCTTTAGTTCCAAACTTAAGAGTGTGGATGTGAGGAAAAAGACGGACATCTATCCACACATACTACAAATGTCTGAAATAGACAATATGATATCTGTTCACTCGAACTATACAGAGCATATAATATTGTAGAAT